>PVIC010000439.1:0-36632 GCA_004025085.1 Thryonomys swinderianus
GTTATCCTACTGGTTCTTCCATCTCTAGCTGTGCATAGGTGGAGTTGTCCGGAATGCTGTTTGCACCTCAGAATAAACAATTCATTTGGCTTCTATGTGGCTGATTTCATTGCCCTCTTAAGCACTGCTTAAATTTTTTGTGATGAGCATTTTTATAAAAACAATTAAATCATTTCTAAAACTGCAAGGTGAGGGCTATTAGTTCACTTCTCTGTTTGGTATTAAACATAATGCCAGCAGCTAATCCTTCCCAGGCACTGAGAAAGCTTAACTTTCCCGTTTCATCTTCACAAAGGTCAGTAGCCATCACTTCTGAAAGAGGAGGCAGTTGGATAAAGTGGCCACTGGATGAGCGTGTGGAAGATGTTTGCAGTGGCTCTCCGTTTGTAGTCTGCCACCCCCCCTCCTTATCTTATTTTTTACAAGTACAGGCTCATTATGTTTCACTAAAGATTTTGATGAACTAAATTGGCATTTCTTAATAGTTTAACAGTTGAGAATCATTAGTGCTGTGCAGGGCTAGAGATTGGTGGCTTTCATCATCATTTAAATGCAGTTCTCTTCTCTCAGTGATTACACATCACCATCATCTGTCAGATAAGAACACAAATCTGGAGAGAATTTGAGTCTCCTAGTAAATACTTCATGAAGCCAATGTGAGCTTGCCAATTAGGCTATCATCTCGCGTCGGATAAATTTCCAAGGAGTAATGCATTATACACTACTTAGCACATCATGCCCCTCAGGAGTAGGATGATAATTGCCTGTGTGGAAAAAAAACAATTTGAAGGTACTGGGTCCAAGCTGCTTACCAACTTATCCCTTAGAATGGAATTAGCAGCTGTGGCCTATGGGCCAAACCTAGCCCTCTGCCTGGCTTTATTCAGCACATGACCTCAAATAGTTAAACTCTTAAGTGAGGAGGGAGGAAATTAAAAGTAGAATAACAGTTTGTATCATGTGGAAATCATGTGAAATGGACGTTTTCTGTCCCTGAATGAAGTTGCATGGGAAAATATCACATTCATTCAACTACCGTTTACAGCTGCTTTGGCCCTACCTTAGCTGTATGGAGTAGTTTTGAGAGAGACTATAAGGTACACAGTGCCCAGGATGTTTACCAACTCCTTGGAGCAAATAGTTGCTGACTCCTGCTTTCAATTCTGGTAGTAGAATCAGGGAGCAGAATTCAGTAGAAGTTATTTGTATGCATGTCTGTGTGCTTGTTAATGAACATTGTCTTGTGTTCAGAAATATATGTAGCCAGGTAATGTGGGTGTCACAGAATATACGTAAGTGCCATAAGCCATATAGTATTCTACTTTCCTCGCTTCCATAAATTAAAAAAAAAAAAACAAAAACTCGTGGGGCTGGGCATTTAGCTCAAGTGGTACTGCACCAACCTTGGATGTACAAGGGCCTGAGTTCGATCCCCAGTACCACACACACACACACACACACACACACACACAAACACACACACAGAACTCGTGTGAAGAAATGCAGAGATCAGGAGAGGCATGAAAATTATGGTAACAAATGGAAAAGACCTGTATATTGACTCCAGACATTATGGACTGCTCATACCCATTTGAAGCCCTGAAATAGTATTGGTCATCTCACTGCCTTCAAAAATGTGCAATAAGTTCTGCTGGGCATCTGAGAAACCTTTTGAGAAGTAAAGTCTTTTATTCTTATAATCTTTACAAAACGCAGGGCCTAAACAAATGGAAACTGCCTACTCAGTGGCATTAGCAGATTGAATGGTTGTTTGGTTTGCACGTGCACTTGGTTAGCAACAGGAGCTGTGCAGTGGCATATGAACTTCCTCTGTGTGCATGTGGGTGCACTTACACGTTGCTGGGGATTGAACCCAGGGAATCCTAAACATTTTTATAACGCTCCATCCCTTTTTATTTTGTTTAGTTTAAGACAAGTTTTCCCTAAATTACCGGGGTTAGGCCCAGTCTTGCAATCCTGCTGCCTCAGTCGCTGGAGTAGCTGGGATTACAGGGAAGTACTACCATGCCTACCTGAATATCTAAGTGTTGATGGGGTATCTGATGCAGTCGCTGTAATGGTTCAGTTGGGAGTGAGGCCTGGTATTGACCCCCCCATCAGAGTCTATAAGAAAATATGACATTAATGTAAAAGCTATCATGCTACCTGTGACAAACGTTAACGATACTACTCAAAAATACTACCGAACTGAGCTCACCTGTCCCCTCTTGTTTGATTCTGTTGCAGAGGTTGAAGGCCGCGCTGACTCACCATCCTGCCGCCATGTCGAATGGCAACATGAACACCATGGGCCACATGATGGAGATGATGGGCTCCCGGCAGGACCAGACGCCGCACCACCACCTGCACTCTCATGCACATCAGCACCAGACGCTGCCGCCCCACCACCCCTACCCGCACCAGCACCAGCACCCGGCACACCACCCTCACGCCCAGCCGCATCACCAGCAGAACCACCCGCACCACCACTCGCACTCCCACCTCCACGCACACCCGGCACATCACCAGACCTCGCCACACCCGCCCCTGCACACCGGCAGCCAAGCACAGGTACACCTTCGTCCGCCGTCTCGTCCCTTCTCATTCCTGTAGCAGTACAAGGGCTCCCTCTCTGGTCGCCGGCAGATGCCTGTCGGGCAGCACAAGGGCTCCGTCTAACCTCCGTGGAAGCTCTGATGATTTCTTAGGGGACAGTCACCCAGCAGACATTATCAGGTCATCGTTTCTATAAACAGTGCTACACATGTCAGGTCTAGTCACTAGGGACAAATGTAAACTCTAAATTCTTCAATGTCTATGTTTTGTGTTACGAAGTTACTCCTAAAAGAAGTAATAATGATTGGCAGGATTGGGAGAAATTCAACTTAGTGATGTAAAACATGAAAAGGAATGGGAAAAAATAAGTTAATCTAACCCTGGTTCTTGCTGTTATGCTTCAAAAGATCACACTGACTCGACTTTGACACTTGTAGCACGGAAGCTAAGTCCAGTGGGCAACCTGTGGAGTGAGGTAAAGTTCAGATCTAAAGAGCAGCAGTCCGCGCAGGCAGAGAAGCTCAGTGACGGACGTCAAGGCAGAAGGCGCCTTGCGAATGGTGAGGGAGCGACTCACCCCAGCAGTTGAGAAATGCGTTGGAGGACGCAGAGAAAGCCAAGCTGTGCTGATGGTCAGGCCAAGAGAAAGGGCAGATCCCAGGGGTGGAGAGCCACCAGGAGCAGCTTGTAAGCAAGCCAGCATTTAGAGTAAACCCAAGGAGAGCTGAGGGGCCAGGCAGACGTTATGTCACTCAGGCCGCAAGGCGAGTCCACGCACAGGAGTGGCTTACAGGAAGCAGATGAACAACATCTCCAAGAATATTGCAAGCCCTGAACGCTGAGGATCCTCAAGCAGCATGGCCTCCATCAGTCCACAATGCCAGGCCTCAGCCGCTCGGGTCAGAATTGTGTCAGAAGCTGAGGTCCACCGAGCGACGCTTACTGACCGTCTCCTCCATCATCTGCCTCTGGAGGCAAGACCTCACATCAGACAGCGTTTTGAGCTCTTGGGACCTCTCCCCCAGTGGACGCCAGGCCTGGATCGCTGTCGGCAAAAGGGGTCAGCCACAGCAGCAACTCTCGTGTACTCACTGAACTGCAACTGTTCAAGTCTTTGGAGTGAGAAAACCTCATGGCTGTGTGTCTACAGAGAGAGATGACCAAACTCCCACCCCTCAGTTCTCTCATCTATGAAATGGGGCTAAAAGTAAATAAACTCACATGAATATTAAATAAGAGGATCTCTATAAAAGTTTTCAAAACATCATAACCATGCTTAATTTCAAACCAAAATAATTTGGGTAAGTTTTATCACATAGTTTAGCATCCAGGGGACATTTTTACTCACATAGCACTTGTGTTAAAAAGGGACAGAGGTTTAGGTGTGTGGTGCACACCTGTAATCCCAGCACTCTGGTTGAGGCAGAAGGATGGCTGTGAGTTCAAGTCCAGCCTGGACTCCATAATAAGACCCTGTCTCAAAAATCAAAAGAGAAAAGGAGAAAGGAAGCCACCAGGTCAAACATAGGAAAATATGTACTTATTTTTAAGAAAAAGAAGTATATCCACATTTGTTTGCTTTTGTGGGCAATTTATTTTACAGGCAAGTGTAACAGTTCTTTAAATATAAGAGCTGTTCATTAGCTAAGTAGCAATTAGCCAATTGCCCTCTGTTTCAAGTCAGTAAGTGGCCAATTGTATATGCAATTAGTTAATTGCTATTATAATTAGCTGTACCAGCTGTTGCTTTTTTCAGCCTATACTAAAAACAAAAGAACTTAAGTTGGTGTTGGTAATATTTGAATAGGATCATTTAGACAGTATTCTAAAATACCATTTTTAAATTATATCAAGTTAGCTGATTATTGTTGCCCTAACCATATTATTATCTGAATAGCAGAAAGATTGATTTCTTGAGAGTCTTGTAACTGTGGTTTCTAAGATGATTTGGGATAGATTCTGTCTCTTTGAAATCAAGTTGCATTGCAGATTAAGCCCGGGGGAGCTTTGTCAATAAGTAACATCACCAGTCCTTTGATTTACTTTGAGGCCAGATATCATGAAGTTGTCCAGGCTGTTCTCATACTTGTGACCCTCCCCTCAGCCTCCCGATTAGCTAGGATTGGAGGTATACACCAGCACATTGGTTAAGATTTTCAGAGCATCTCTGCTAAAAAGAATTTTATCCTAAAAATAAAATGATAAGTAATCATAATTCCTTGGGAACATAAATTCTGACTTTAGGGTGGCACTTTCAATTTTTCTTGTGTTTTTTTTTTCTGTGTATATAATTTCTTTTTGCATAAAAGAATGTGAGTTCAGCACCCTCGTGTTCCTTCGTAGCTACCACCTGGAATTTCTCTTGGTACCTACTCCCTGCAGCCTGGAGGCCCCACAACCATTACTTGCCACTTTGGAGGGAAAATATCACCAGTGAATAGTGGACAGAGATTGAGGCAGAAGGACACAGCACTGAAAGAAAGGGTCCTGCAACAGAGATCAAAATTCAGCTTTGCCCACTACAGAGTTTTGTCCAAGGCTGGCAGTGAGATGTCACTAATTCACAGATGCAATGGAAAAGGCAAAAATAGTCCAACAGTTAGCACATTCTCTCCTAATGCTGGGGTTTGCAGGAGTTAGTGTCTGAAATGACAAGCGCTACATCCTGGGCAGTAACAAGGATTATGTCATCCGCAGCCACTCTAGTGAGTAAAACCTTAGACAATTTATTTTGTTAGCCCTCTGTGATCGGGAGGAAAGGAATCACTAGTAAAGAGTATCAGAAAAGTCTCTGCCCGAGATAAAATTACTGAGCTGCCGTTCAACCTTATTCCTGAGCCTGATTCATTTATGGCTCATCGCAGAAGGTCTGAGAGCATAGGATGGGAATATATCACCAGCAGTGAGCTGATGCTGACCCACAGCCATTATTAGTGCAATTACAGTCATCCTGATTGATTTCAATCACAGGGTTAGACTGTGCTAGAAAAGGTTGTTGGGCTTCATTTTTAAAACTTTTCGCCTGTTATTTCTGCAGGTTAAATGTGTCTTGTAAAACAACTTTATAGGTATTACAGCCATAAACCTGAGTGACTGAGAAATGGGAGAGAGGGGGGAAACCCACTCTTTATTGAGAATGAAGAAGGAGGAAGGAGCGAAGTGCATTAAGGAAAGCATTAGGTGTCCAGACGCATAAAGAGTCAGTCATAGAAATTTCACAAGGTGCTGTGTGTCTACCTCATGGAGAGAAATAAAGCTAGATGTGTGGGGGTCTCCCAGCCCTTAGATGTTGCTGAGTCCCATACAGACCTTACAAGGAGTCTATGAGCATGTAAAACTTTTTAATGAAGTGCTTCCCCACTCCTAGGATTTCCTTACAATGTAGGTGTACAGTAACACACCACCATTCCTCACTATCTCACATGTGCAAAGTATGCAGGGGACTCGGGGCAGCTTCAGCCACAGTTTCCAAGACCCTCCCAGGCTGGTCCAGCTAACATCCAGGACGCAGTGAAAATTAGATCTCTGCTTCCTTCCTGATGTCACAGAGAACTTCCTACAGGACTCAATGGGGATGATGTCCACAGAATGTTCTAGGGACCTGGTCTTAACATCATTTGAATGAAAGGAACCCACGAATGTCCAGAGATTTTCTGCAAAAGGCAGATCACTCATCAGTACTATAATAAGAATCCTGGCTTGTTTCCAATGGTCATACATTGTCCACTTTAAAGATTTTTAACACCAGAAGGAACAAAAAATAATGTCCCCTTGACCACGGTGCAGCTAAGTGCTTCTTAGGGGAAAATCCACCAGACCACCTTTTTGTAAGTCATTCCTATACCTAGCCGAATAGCGTAAACTTTATAGTTCACTGATGCCTTTCCTTCTCTGTCATGAGAGTGATTTCATTGCTTATTTCATTCACAGAAAACAAGTTTGCTAAGCTTACTCACCCAGGTGGCTTCCCATTCTCACACTGGGGTTCCTTCCCTTCCCCCACCTGTCCTTCCCTCACATCCTCCGTCTCTTGCCCACAGGTTTCACCAGCCACACAGCAGATGCAGCCAACCCAGACAATACAGCCGCCCCAGCCCACGGGGGGGCGCCGGCGGAGGGTGGTGGATGAGGACCCGGATGAGAGGCGGCGGAAATTTCTGGAACGGAACAGGGCAGCTGCTACCCGCTGCAGACAGAAGAGGAAGGTCTGGGTGATGTCACTGGAAAAGAAAGCAGAAGAACTCACCCAGACAAACATGCAGCTTCAGGTGCCAGCACTGTCTCTCCCTTATGACTCCAAGGCCCTGTGCAGAGTGGGCATTTCCTCCCCTGCAGGCGCTTGTTGACCTAGCAGTCATGCCACACACTACGCCGGCCCTCACAGGAGGTGCAGGCCTGCTCATTGAGCCTTAGTAATTCTGGACAGTCTACAAAACAAAATAAGTCATTCAGTTTTCAGCCACTCCACCTACAAGTCCATGATGAGAAAGGACCCACACAACACAAGGAAGTCGCAGGGCCAGAGCCCAGGGGCGCATGATCAGTGGTCCAAACTCTGGTTAGCAGTGACTTGCTGCCTTTTACCTACATGCCTTTCAATTTCCTTGTCTATAAAACGGATATAATAATTTTAGAGGGTTTTGAGGTAGAGTAAGTGAACTACCTGCTAAAAAGCAGGTAGTATGGTACAGAATCAGTCTTCAAGCAAAAAGCAATTTACATCTATCAGGTTAAAAGTTGTTTTGGCTTAATTATACTTTTGTTTAATGGAAGAAAGGATGGTTCATGATTATTGTGAGCAAAAGAAAAGGCATGTTTCCACTAGTTTTCAAAGTCAGCAAGAGTTGACACTTGCATTACTGTAGCCATTTTTTTTTTTAAGACAGGGTCTTGCTTTGTAGTTCAGGCTGGCTCTGAGCTCACCATGTAGCCCAGGCAAGCCTCAAACTCAGCGATCCTCCTGCCTCTGCCTCCTGAGGGCTGGGATTACAGTTGTAAGCCCTTACACCTGCCATTATGATATGTGGTATCAGGGATCAAATTTGGGACCTTGCAAGACAGATGCCAGAACCCTTGAACTAAATTCCCAGCCCAAGTGTAGCTTTTTTGTGGATACCTTAACTGTGGACATTTAGAATGAGAATGAGGCTACTCCTGGGCTTGTCTGGAGAAAAGGGGAACAAGCGCTGTACCCAGGGCCTCACGGCAGCCTTCACAGTGTGCAAGTGGTACAGTTCAGCATGGTGAAATCGAAAAGGAGGGCAATGTTGGCCAGGAGGAAAAGATGAACAACTAAACTGACATGAAACAAATAGACCAGGAGCAGTGGAGGAGTTGTCAGTCATAACCCAGTAGTTCTAGAACATAAGAGAAAGGCCCAGGGGCAGCAGGCAGTGGGGAAGGCATCTAAGAGAGACTGCACTTCTGTAGTTTATGGTTCCCTTCCTCTCTTCCCCACGTGGCTCTCCACGCATCCTTAGGAAGAGACGAGGGTGCTAAAGCCTTCACATTTTCATTTCTAGTAAATGGAAATGGCCTCAGGGTATCCGTTGGAAAGTACAGTTTCATAATTTATGGCACTTACTTTTTCCCTCTAAATGCATCAATTTTCTGACAGACAAGAGTGAGAGGTTGGGAGATGTATAGTAGATATGGAAAAAATTATATAATGGTTCCCTGTTCTCCCAGCTCACAAGCCACAAAAAGGTTGAGACTGGGCCTTGTATACACACAGATACACACACACACACACACACACACACACACACTGTCTATCTCCTGTTTCTTGTATATGGCCTACACTCAGGAACTGTTTGTTGAATCAGTGAATGGGAATTGGCAGCCTGACTCCTTGGCAAGGATGTGATTGTAGGGAGTCAAACCACAGAGGAATGGTTGGACCTAAACACCTTTAAAGCCATTTCTAGACTCTGGCAGGCACAGTAGTCTGTACAAAACTTTTAGGTAGAACATGGCCAATAATATTAATATTCATAGTCACATTTACATTTTGATGTGTACTAAAAAGAGAACTAGACAGTCAAACCTGCAGTTTCACAGATATTGTTAGTGAGAATAAGGTTAAATCATTTTAAGATGAGTTAATTTGCATAGACATGTTAAGTAAATAAAAGTTCAGGTCTGTGTGGACCAAGCAAATATGGCACAGTGTTGGTTCCACAATAACTGAAGTGGGAACTCCAGGAATTGGGTACCAGGTCCAAGGCTGCAGGAGGATGGTGAAAACATGCAGGTGTCCTCACCTGGACTCTGTTCTCTTTTAGGCCCAGTCATTCGCTTGTGGTGCCCTGTGCTTTGTAGGGCATTTAGCAGTGTCTTCAAAATCAAGAGCATATCTCCCATGCCCTGATTCGTAGCAAATGGATTCTCCAGGCACTGGCAAATGCTCCCTGATTGGGCTGGGGAGCTCGGTGGTGGTACAAACGGGCCTGAGTCAAGAGCCACTGCCCTAGATGGAGGGTCTGAGAGTAGCCAGATGACATGTATCCGATGCCAAGAAGTCTAAAATGAGTCCTTGTAGAGTTACGGTATGTTTATGTCCAAGGATCATGCCTGCAGTCCTTGAGCATGAAATATAAAAGCTTACAGAGGTGAAGCCAACAAAGCAAAGATGCCGGTTGAATATGAGGTCATACACGTTTGTGACTTATGGTTGCCTTCAGGAAACATATGAGGCAAATTTTCCCTTTACTAGACCCTAACACATTTGTTTTGCTTTCTGTTTTGTCTATAGTTAGAGTAAAAATGTCTAAGGAAAAGAGATACTAACACTCAGGTTCCTGAAAACCAGGCGGCAAAAATCCTACTGAATTCATGCAACAGACACCAGTATGTGGTGATTAACACAGCACTGAAGGAAAAGAAAAACTCTGAAAGGGTTAGGTTGATATTTTCCAGCCACTGCTTTGATTTAGAGGAATGAAAGCCACAACCATCAGTCTTTTCTGTGACGTGGAATGTTCTGCGTCACGCCCTGTGACACTCGAGAGGACACTGCTGGTCCTGCTACCTTTGTGTGACCTTTTCCCTCTCACTGGACCTTTGTCAAAAGAAAAAGGTGTCTCTTTTGAGGTTGGTTCAAGTGAGCCAAATTTTAAGTAAACAGAAATAGAAGGTGCTAAGCAAACAAGCCCCAGCCAAACGGGATACCCAAGGTCTGGAGAGCCACACGCCACTTTTGAGTTGTTTTCCAATACTGAACCTTCTAGTTAGGTCGCCCAGTTTCAAATTGGAAAATACAGACCTAAGAAAATAAAATAAAACCCCAGACTTTATTTCCAAGTCTCACAACAAATTACGAGGTTAACACAGGTTTAGGAATTAGGGAAAAATTAAAAGCCACCCCATCTGACATTTTACAAAGGGAGGAACTGACATTTGGGGAGATGAGGAGTCCTCCCAAATGTCACACAGCCAGCAAGTACCAGAATGAGGATTCAGGCAAGTCTCCCGTCCACCTGACCCACTGTTTTGTGACCTTTGATTCTAGGAAGCCCTTAAACTGCAGGAATCAATGTCATTTTCCTGAAAAAGAGAAAAATCACGGCTGATGTGGTGCTCAGTAGATCACTTGTGTTCAGTAGAGGATATCGAAATCATCTGGTCACCCATGGAAATAATTGCTTTTCCTTTTTAGTTCAAAGACACATGGTCTCAGTTGCCGCTGAAATTTTAGACACATGAGCCCAGGTCTGGGACTTGGCAAGAGAATAGGCCAGATGGGAACTGTTGCTTGACAAATTGAAAGTCCTTTGTTCCAGAATCAACCAAACCTGGTCTCAGCTAATACACACAAAAAAGGGACATTGTAGGACCCATTTTGATAATTATTTGTTTGGCACAAACTATTGCTTACACCAAAAATCATTCTGAATTTGTCATCTAATAAAATGACATCCCCCAAGCCAAAAACTATAAATGTAGCTATCAGGGACTTCCTGGAGTGTGTGTTTAAAGAATGTTATTGTAGTATTGAATATCTCTATAAGGGAACTAGGCAAATGTTCTGGTTTAAAAATAATCAATCCAAAGGCATCTACCCTCTTAAAGTCTATATTTAAGTGGCTGACTGCTTTGGAGGCACAAACCCAAATTAACTTAGAAAACTGAAAAAAAATGAAAAGTTGATTTCAGCAAGAAAATAAAAAGTTATTTATACTTTAGATTTGCAAAGTATTTTTATAGTAAGACCTAGAACTATTATAACCTATATAAGTGATAATTTTAATACAGTGACTTTTTTCAATTCATAAAGCAAGGTACCTTAAAGTAGGGAAATGCCTTCAAAAGTTCTGGCTTTTATTTTCCTGCTAGACTTGCAGACCACATTTGATTTCTTTCATACGTTTTGATATATTTGCTATCTGGTTGTTCTCCTCCAAAATGAATTCAAGGTGATCCTGCTTACATTACCTTGAAAAGGAGTTATATTTAAATATAGCCTAAGATCTGTATTTCATATATCAGTCAGTCTTTCTATATGGAATCTTTAAAATGATTATGCATGTGCACATCACAAACTCATTCTCCTTTCTCTAGGGCAGTGATTCTGAATCTTTCCTAATCAAAGCCCTCTGATGGAATCTGACAGAGCATATAGACTCTCAGCAATATAAATAAATGCATGGCATACAAAAGTCTGCTCTAGGATGGAACTATCAGGGTTGCTTCTGATTGTGCACTGATAAGACCTGGAAGTACAAGAAAAAACTGGCTTCTCAGTGGAACACAGATTTGAAGTACAAGCATTTCTGATACTAGCAATAGTAGTAAACTAATGAATAAACATCAAAACTGAATGCTTTTTTAATACTTGAGTACTTAGCTTTTCCAATACAAGGGACACAGAACATGCGAAAACAATCATAGCATGAGAAGCTGTCTGTCTGAAAGGCACTTGGGGACTAGGCCAAGTTCTTGCTTTATACTTAATACAGGTAAACCCTATTTACCTTAGGAAGGTAAACCCTATTATTCTCTTGCACTTACTTTTTAACCAGCACTAGGGATTGAACCTAGGAACTTGTAAAGCTAAGAAGGCACTTTCCCTGGAGCCAGCCCCCACCCTCAAACTGCTAGTCGTAGCTGAGAGTTCCTTTTCCACTGCCTGCTGCCAGACAGATCTCTGTGATCATGAGGCCTTTACTTAGTCCCCTGCAGCATATTTAATGTGCATGTGATCTCAACAATGGTTCTTCTCTTCTGAGGATATTAATTAGGCATTTTGAACCATAGTTTGACTACATAATATGAGGACTAACATCTTACATTAAGAGATAAGATGATATTCATATATATGTGTGTGTGTGTGTATATATGTATATATATTTTTTTTTTTTTGAGACAAGGTCTCGCTTTGTAGTTCAGGCTGGCTCTGAGCTAACTATGTAGCCCAGGGAAGCCTCAAACGCAGCAATCCTCCTGTCTCTGCCTCCCTAGTGCTGGGATTATAGGCATGAGCCACCACACCCGGCATTGTGGTATGTGGTATTGATTGCTGGTGGGTGTGAGTCACCACACCCAGCATTGTATGTGGTTACCAGGGATTGAACTCAGGACCTTGCGTTTTCAAGGCAGATGCTGGAACTACTGAGCTAAATCTCCAGCCCATATTCATATATATTTTAAGTGATGGTCTGTTTTGACAATGTTCACCCTTGTCCCATGTTTCCACAGACTTTTACAACTCTCAGGACCTTGATTTCTATATGGTGAAAACATACTGGTTTAATGTCATATTTTGCGGGGGCTTTGTTTCTATGCCAGGACCCCATGTATGCTGTTCAGAGCTGTCGTTGATACTATTTTAGAGTAAAACAATTTTATGGAATGAAAAGGTTTATTGTGAAATAATTTGGGGTGTGCTCCTTAAAGCTATAGAAATCCAGAAGATGGAATCTCTGTTTTTTTCCTTTTAAAAGAGACAATGAACTCCTCATGCTTGGAGATAGAATGCTGCCTGTCAGAGCTCTGTGTAGGGCACAGGATGGAAGGAATGAGACCTATACTCACCCTCTCTAAGCTGGCTATCAGGAGTTATTTTTTTCTTCCCACAGTACAAAAAGCCAGAGAACAGGGTTTGGGTTTAATACTTTTGTTGCTTATTGTTTTGTAGGTCTCAGTGGAAAGTGTGGATTCACTACAAATTGGAACTTGATTCCATTTGCTAAGAGCCCTTGTCTACATTAGCTATATAGCTAAAAGCTTCTCACTCAGGGTCAGGTGTCTGGGAGTGGTAATTTCAGAAAATTACTTCCGTAGCCCACATGCAAATAATATGATGTTTCACGCACACACACATGCATGCGCGCGCGCACACACACACATACACACACACACACACACACACACACTACCTGTTAGTTCCTTTTTTTTTTGAGACAGGGTCTCGCTTTGTAGTTCGGGCTGGCTCTGAGCTCACCATGTAGCCCAGGCAAGCCTCGAGCTCAGCAGTCCTCCTGTCTCTGCCTCCCGAGTGCTGGGATTACAGGCGAGAGCCACCACGCCCGGCTAGTTTCCTTTTTTGTTTTGTTTCTGACCACAGATATCTTTCATATAGTGACCATAAAGTAGCTTTCTTTTATACATGGTATTTTAAGCAGAGGGAACTGGGGATGACAATAAAGGCTGTCTGCATTTAGGCAAATCTTCAGAGAGGAAAGAGTGTTTTGAGGCTTAAATAAATTGTTCTATAAAGAAAGTTCTCTTACCCGAGAACTGACAAAGGTCAGTTTGAGCTGTTACAGGGGCCTTTATCAATCATACTTATTGGAAAATAGGAGGAGTAATTTGCCTTCATGAATGTTTTCAGGTTTAAGAGCAATTTTCTTGTGCAGTTAAATGATTTATTCCTCATTAAGGCTGATATCTGAAATAGCCATTTTTATTTTGTAGTTTGGAGGAAAAAGAGAAAAGCTCTTGAATATGAGATTTTTATTACTTTCTTATTAATGCTACTCAGTGTGCAGTTACTTATAATGCTACACTGAGGCTTCCAAGTGAAGTTAGGAATGAGAGGAACTTTTTAATACAGGTTTCCATTTTTAGGTAACTTTTAGAACCTCATACCTAAGTCTCTAGGTGATAAATACATGCTTGAAAAGTCAAGTTCATATGGAAAGTATAGATTAATAGCAGCAACATTAAATGTCTTTTTCCGTGTGCATGCTTTATTTTTTTAACACTTCCTACACAAGAAATATAATGTCTCCCAGGCACAAATGAACCTTGGTTAGAGAGAGGGTATTATTTATCACAGTTTTAAAACTGCTTATTTTAGATAGCACGATGTTTATAGTTTCCTTTTATCAAGAGGAAGCACCTTTCAGCGAACCATCTATTCCGCCGTTCTATTTGTAGACGAGGGTGCCAAGAACATATTCTACAAAGCTGTGAGCATGCCTTTGTGAGTTACTAGATGAAGTAAAAATCAGAGGCACTTATCTGAGTAAATAAGAAAAAAAATAGAATCTATAGTATCTTAATATGGGAGAGGGAGATTATCTACTGAAATTGTTTGGCTAGTTACACTTGTCCAATGAATCCAGTCATGACCTCAATTTTATTGCCTCTGGTCTCCCTGGGTTGCCATCTTTCTGATAGTAGATGGTGAACACATGCACCCCAGTGTCCTACAACCCTAGTAAGTAAGCAGCTAGCAAAAGGATGGACTTGTTCCACCTTGGCTCATGTGGAACGTTTTGGGAAAATCTGATAGTAGGTTAGCCCTCCTGTTCTAATTGCACTTGGACACCACTGATCCTGCCACAAAATTTTCCCCAGTGCATATCTTACCTTCGCATTCTTCTCAAAGTTAGTGGGTGTTTAGTCTGTGCTAGGCATTGTTCTAAGTGTTTTACATCTCTTACCTCATTTAATCCTCAGAACAACTCCACTGATTTTGTACTGTTTCTAATCCTGTTTTAGAAGTGAGGTTGGTGGAGTTCATCAGGGTTATATGATCTACCTAAGGTTACATGGTAAGTTGGGACAGGGGACTCTCACTTTCAAAGCCTGTTCCAGCAGCTGTCACCTAGGTGGTGTGATCTAGCCTTTTACTGCTGAGTTTGGCTCTTCAGTTAAGATTTAATCTCTTCAGAGAGGCCTCAGTAAATGTGAGGGCTACACTCAAGGCAAGCTATACATTTTCAGTCGAACCCCTTTAAATAAAACCTTAAAGTCATTTAGACATTACAGAAAAGTTCGCCTCTCTCAATGCTGAAAATGCATGGGGCTTTGGGTTTGTATTCTCTGGTCTGCTGAGCATGGTTTCATTTGTCTCTTTCCAGAATGAAGTTTCCATGTTGAAAAACGAAGTGGCCCAACTGAAACAATTATTATTAACACACAAAGACTGCCCAATAACAGCCATGCAGAAAGAATCACAAGGATATTTAAGTAAGTCACTATTTTCACTTTTTTGTGTGTGTCCAATTTTTGGCCACCGAGTTTGCATTGAGTTGTATTGTAAGAACAAAAGTAAAGTGTAGGTTGTGCTCCCAGGCAGAGGTAATGGAATTCTTGAATAAATGCCAGGCATTTCTACCAAGGGGATCCCTCTCTTCTGACCCCTCCTCAACACTATGCTCACCATGTCCTAGTAATGTCTGACTACACTTTCCTTGCCATTTTACATTGCAAAAGCATACCAATTCGGGTTCTGCAGCCAGGAAGAAAATAGTCTGCTAGAAGCCAATTACTGGTGGCTTATCCATCTTCAGAAATCCATGGGCTGGGAAGTAGGCATTGGATAAGTCACTTCAGGGGCCTTGGAATGCACTGGGTACTACTTTCTGGTGACCTGTCCTCAGTTTATCAGCAGGTAAAGTAGGCCAATAGGCAATTTCTGCCATCTAAAATGTCAACAAGAGTTAAATGTGAGTTGAGTAAGGAATGGTGGGAGGAACAGTGATTCATGGCTGAAGGTCAATTTATTCTCAAATAATTTTTTAGATTGAGCAACACAGATTCTCCCCACCACATGTGAGGATTTTTCCACATTTGATATATGGATGGCTATCTGAAAACACAAGATGGGATGTTCACATATCAAGACCAAACACATCTAATCCTCCTGCTGATATAGAAAGCAAGGCTTTGCTCAGAACTATAAGCCTGAAAGGCATAGCCTTGTGACTACAGATTAAAAATGAAGTTTTGAAATTATCACCCAGAAGAAATGTGTGAAACTCTTCTATGTCAAGCAAATGTCTAGCACTAATTTTTTTTTTTTCTGAGGAGTTTGCGAGTCCGCACAAGAGACTACATTGGTGTGTGCGTATGTGTTTTCTCCTAGGTCCGGAGAGTAGTCCGCCCGCAAGTCCTGTCCCAGCTTGCTCGCAGCAGCAAGTCATCCAGCATAACACCATCACTACTTCCTCATCAGTCAGCGAGGTCGTAGGAAGCTCCACCCTCAGCCAGCTCACTACTCACAGAACAGACCTGAATCCAATTCTTTAAAGTGCACGGGTCCGACCTTGCCTCCAAGAAGAGCTGTAGCATATCATGCATCTTTTCTCTTAAGGGCATTTTTTAAAAATTCACTCAGACCTGGAAGACGCCTCAGCCCTTCAAAGACTGGCTTTCATTTTTATAGTGATTATGGAAAATGTTGTCTTTTATACTTAGTTATATAAGAAAAAAGGGAGTTATGCAATTAATATCTATCAGCTTGGGAAATGCTTTGGTGCTTTCCTCCAATTTTCTGGTACCAGTTACTTGTTTATAAACAGAACCTTTTCTGTATATAGCTATGGTTTCCTTCTTGTCAGTCTAGCCCTTTGCCTGAAACAGTGGATCATGTTAAACCACACAGCTTTCAGCCAAAATGAGGCATACCTAGATGTCAAGTAAGCCGGATCCATGATAACTGGGTAGGAAATCTGATGGCGTCATAACTCATGTTGAGTTTGTACCGTGACGGCACCAGAATCCCAGATAAACCCAGAGCCTTTCCAACAACCTTTTTCTCTAACTACAGAAAGGAGAAGATCCATTAATGTCCTAATAATACCACACCGAGCATCTCACCACTCTCCTCCTCTTTGTCCACTGGCTCAAATGTCCAATTTTCCTCTTCATTTCCACTTTATACCTTGCGGTTCCTGTTTACTCTTCATTTGAACTGTCCTCTGCCCCGCCCCTTTAGCGCTGCATGTGAAGAAGAAAGTAATGTCAAAAGAAAAACAAACCTCAAAAATGCAGACCTAACCATTGTTTCACTCGCCTGTAACCTACAGCTGGAGTTCATTCAACTCTTGCTTTTCACGAAATAGTAACCAAGAGATGTTTAATGTGCCTGATTTAATGTTCTTAATAATCAGAGCAAATAAAAAGGTGGTTTGGTTCTAGGTGAAGCACTATTGAGTGCCAGCTGCGGAGACACTGGGGAAGGGAGCTTTGTGAGCCCCGATTGTGAAAGTCGAAATTATGATGCGGGCCTGTAACATCACACCCTTGAGCTACAACCGGTTTTATATGGCGTGTCTATAATGTTGAAAATCCATGGACTATATAATAATTCAGAAGGGCTCTATTCACTACACAGATTACATTGTTCAGTCATCAGCTGCTAATAGCCTAAGATTTATTATTATTTTTTGTCTTAAGCCTATGGAACCAGCTCTGCTGTTCTGGTGGGTGAAGCAGACCAACTTTGGAGAAACAAAGAGAGAAAGCAGACCCAGTGTTCCTGGAGGGCGCTGTCAGCCCCCAGAACAGCAGAGCGCTCTTTGGCTGCTGGCGGAATCCCATGAATGTGGCACAGGCTATTCCACTTTTCTGAATAATTCTGATTTATATTTTCAGCAAGTTAACATGGACTTGCCCCTTATGAAAAGCAGATAGGACCCAAACCACAGTTGTGCCTCCATGAAACAAGCCATTCTACTGTGCTAATGTTTTAATATCGTGTTTCACAAATAATAGGGGCTAATGTTTCTCTCCAGCAGTCTAGGCAGGTGCTGGTTTCATCTCCATTTGAATGCTTGGCCGAACATGTGTGCCTGAGTGTGTGTGCGTGTGCGTGAGTGTTTATGGGTTTGAAAAGAACAGTATTTTACAAAATGGGTCACTTTTTTAAGAGTTCAGAAAAGGGAAGGATGTGTTTTTTCTTTCTCACTAGAGTATAAGAATCTATTTTGGAGAAAAAAAGGAAAATATGGGGGTCGTGAAGCATGATTTTTATAAATAGTTTCAGTTTTTATCTAATAACTTACTTTTAAATTAATATTTAACAATAATCTTTCCATGTATGCAGTGCTTTCAAAAGATGATTTTGAGTGTTCAGTAAAATTTAGGACTTGGATATGTGGTCTAAGGGTCAAAACAAATGCAAAAAAGGAAGAAAAAAAAAGATAAAAAAGAAAAAAGAAAAAAAGATTTTCTATTATACCTACAAACATCATTCTCAAGTATTTTAAATACTGAATTAGTTGTTTGGTTTTTTTAAAAATTCTGGCAGCCACAAAATGGTTTAACCTAACTGGTTTCCTAAGAAATGTTTGAGACTTAGCTTTGAAAAGAAATTAACATTTGTATCTCTGTTTTAAAATCAAGAATAATTTCTTTCAGAATTCCTTCCTAGGACCATTATGTGTCTCCTGGGGCCCCAAAAATGCAAAGAAAAATTAATTGAAGTGATTGTGTGTGATTTTACTTTTATTTTTATGTTTTTGCTTTTAAGTAAACAGAAACTTTACTGCATGGGTAGCACTTAATGAAATGGATTTTTAAAAATTCCACTAGTAATATCAGTGTCCAGGGAGTGATCTGTCACTAAAATCCACTAAAATTATGATTTAGTTCACTTCTCTTTCACTTCTTGACTGAAATATTTAATTATTAAGTCTTTGCAGTTAAGAACTTGCCTAAGTTTTCTTAATTCTGCAACTCGACAGTTTGACTGATGTGCAGTATTTATAGCTCACTTCTGTCTGTTTTTTATGCTAAGTAGGCAAACCAACCACACACAATAGCAAACCGCCCTCAACATACATAATTAGGATAAACTGCCTTTGGTTATACTCAGGACCTTTAGGTATGTTCATTCACAGTTTGGAAATTCAGTAAATGAAAGGTTCCAGCTGGTTGTTAGTTCTTGAAATACCAAACAGGAAGATTCTTTGCTCAGATCCAACACTTGGCCTTTCAATATTAAGGATTTCACCTAAAGGTCTAGAGCACAGAATCTGCCTGAAATTGCCTCTTAACCTATACTTCCTAACCTACACTTTTGGCCAATCTTGGAGAACGTCTCAACCCCGTGTCCTCTCCCCGTCAGAGTCCCCCATGCATACTTTTCCAAACCAGTGGCAAAGACCTTGAGAGCCCCAGTGCTTAGGAGGGAAGGTCCCGCGGGCACTTCCTCGCCCTGTGTGTGGCTTTCTTCATCTGTGTGGCTTTCTTTATTGGCAGGCTCTGCCTCTGAAGTCACTGCCAGGCTGCTGGGAACTTAAACAGTGCCTCCTCTGCCTAAAGTGCTGTGAGCCAACACCTTACGTAGTATACCTAAAAGCATTTCAACCAGGTGAATCCCCACTTAAATGGAGGCGTCTGCATCTTAATTATTTCCCTTTGACACATTTCCCAATCCACGATGCCACAGGTAGAGCGAAAAATCTTAGCCATGGATGAATGTACTAATTTCAAAACGAGGTGTTAAGTCTAATGTTTCCCTTTGCACGCCTCCTCACCCTGCTTCTACCCCTATATCACTGTACGCAGTCACCTTCTGAATACAACTCGAGGGAGACAAGCAGCGTGTGTGCTGTTAAGGTGTATGTCGTAATAACAAGGGTGACTTTCTCGGAGTATGTGCTCCTCAGAGTTTATATAGTCAATGAGATTAAATGGGGCGCTCGTTCTGAGAGCGAGGTGTCGGTGCTGAATGATCAGGTGGTTGTTGCCTATTGGTTAAGTAAATCTTAGTGAGTTGAGTTTGTCATTAAGATCGTAAACCAGCTACGGGAAAAGACCAGCCTTTGGCTGGGGGGTTTTAAGCAATGGTAATTGCTATAAAACTAGTCACCCAGTTAGGATAGAATGTGCTTCTTTCTGGTTAAGAAACCATCTAAGAAAATATATATGTATGTATGTATGTGTACAATGGAATTCAAGGACCAAAGCAAAATTTGAACAGGAATCTATTAATTTAGAATTTTATAAGATATTTATTAATAAATGTTATTTTTAAACATTCCATTTGAACAGTATTCTTCTGTAGGTTCTACTTGATTTTTTAAGATAGTAGTCCATAATAAACTACTCTAGTAGTATGTATTTTCATTGTTCAGGGTTTCAGATGGCTATTCTCCATCATTTGGTGGAAAGGTTCCCTTAGATCTCTTGTGTGTAGACATTTCAAGGGTTTGAATATTGCTCTGTGAGTTATTTTTAATCTGCATTCTAAACAGTTTCTTTTAAAACATGGATTTCTTCTTCATTTTTAAAGTAAGCCCTTTTATTTAGGAAGCAGAGTTCAACTAAAGGGAGTCAGTAACTATAACTGGAACAGCTTCATCTCTGCTTCCCTCTACCCCACCTCAGCTTCCCAGAAGGCCTTGCGCTACCAGCGTCCTCAGAACTTCTAGTCGCTCCCCAGCAGTATGCAGTAGCTTTAAGCCATTCAAGCTCTATTATGCAGTATTTTGGAGAAGGGAAAGGAAATAACCCATTTAAATTTGAATAAAACCGTGCCTATGTGAACCGTAGAAATTTAGGATCTTTCTGCTTTGAAAATAATTTATATTTTAAAACTGCACTTTAGCTTTTTTGATCCCTCTTTGCCTTGTTCTCTTTCTGACCTATTCCCTATCCTTGAACTTGCCTTTGACCCCCCCCCTTGCTCTTCTACCCTTCCCGTAAGGCTGTGAGCTGCATCATTTAAAACACTTTGCAGAGTATTTGCACCAGGTACACTTGTGTGCGTTCCTGAGTAGCACAGCTAAGATGTGTTTCTCACACCAGCCCAGAGGAAGCCCGCTACGAGAATGCCAAGATCCAGTACGCTATATGGTTTATACTCTTTATCCCCTTATGGACAGCATGTTCGTTCAAAATGTTATATTATGCAACAGATGTGAGACAGCAGCTAAGCTACACTTAAGAATTTTCTATCTCATCCTCCAAACCAAAGTGTCCTGAATAAGCCAGGAGACTTATTCTTTTGTGCATCGTGGTGCACGTTTGACAGTTGTCCGAGCCATAGTCTCTCTGAGGCTACTGACCTAACAGTTGCCCTATTCATTTTATGCCTAGGTCTCAAAAATACAATGTGGCCTTGTAACATGATTAAGGACAGCACCTCTGTTTTACAAGTATAGATTAAGGAAGGATCAGAAGACACAGGAGCAATAAACTTAACAAGTAAAACCCAATACCAAAATGAAGACATTTTTAAAAACAAAAAACCTAGCTCATCATGTTGTGAAAATGAAAAGTTGTATGTCCATTCAAAATATTTTACTATCTCTTGTGCAGTTTTTCAGTGATGTAATGCTTGTAGCCAAATTGTTTAAAGAGTGTTTATATTTTTTTTCCTTATAAATAGTCTATTTTTTTGAGAAAAAAATATTTAAGTGAAACTGAAGAAGGGGGTAAAGCCAAATTGCCAGCAATTGCTAAAAGATGAATACTCTTAGGTGGTACTCTGATACCTTTCCAAGCTTATCATCAGAAAGCAATCAATAATTATCAACTACTATATTCAGACCAACTTATAATGTCTAGCTCATTAGAAGCCAGGATCTAGAAAGTTCTTCCTAAGCCATTTAAAGTTTTCTTACAACGAGCTTTATATTATAGAACTTTATAGGACTGTTTTTGTAAGATAAAATCATTTAGCCTCAGGACTGAGAATGTGGGATCTGAATAAATTAGCTTTAAATACATCATTAAAATCTTCCACACAATAAGCTCATTAGATTCTAGTTTCCTTCTTTGGAATTGCCAATGCTGTCAACACTGCAGGGGACAAGGAAAGGTATCAGTGGTGCCCAAAGACAGGGGGTTTAAGAGAAAGAACCCTTCTCAACCAACCACCCAGTAGACAAGACCTGCTCACCGCTTTCCTTCTAAGCTCAACTAAGCCCCACCTACCTCCTAGAGAGAGGAGGGCTGCCTTTGAAGATTGTTTGGGAGGAAAGCTTGAAGTGTCTTCCCTGGAAAGAACAGAGGGTTGGGGAATCTTCTGGAAAGGCCCAGAAAAATGGCTCTGTTCAGTTGCAGTGTTCTAGGACAATTATAGTATTAAATTGTCCAAAAAATATAATAAAAAAAAAGTTTAGCACTGTGTAAACTAAGGGTTGACTAAGGAAGTCCCAAAATAAAGGTGCTGTCACTTTAAGTTCTGGACTTGGGATTGTTTGTCGTTGTATAAACAGCAAAGCATCTGTGTTTGTTTGTCTATTTGTAAACCAACCACCTTCCTATTGGAAGGAGAAAAATTGGGGGTACATACTGTAAATATTTGCTGCAGCATTTAATATGTTTAATTTTATGTTAAGCTTTTCGTTGTATTGTGAACACATTTATTGTTACCAATGGACAATAAGTTCATTAAGACTGTTCAACTAAGTCAGATTTTTACATCTCTTTCTAGCAAGAAGAGACAAGATTTTGTGCATTTGTACAAATGTTAATATCACTGCAATTCCAATATAATAAAGCACTCAAATACAATTAATATATGCAATCTTTGTATCATGAAACTCAGGGTTGGGGATAATGATGTCTAGGCTTCACACAGTTGTGTCATACCTTGTAAAGCAAAGCTTATCCTCTCTGGGTCACCCTTCTCTAGGAGACAAAGTAAATGAGAATTTTCGACTCCCCAGGCCATCCCTCACTCCCATCGCTCACTTATGCAACTTCCCAGCTGAGGCACCTGTCTCACACATGCACAGTGGGCTGGTCTCATAGCACCTCTGAAAGGGTGTCTTGAATAGGCAAGTCTGAATGATCAGGACTCGCAGTGTATCCCAAGTTCACATTCCAGTTATATCTAGGATCAAGAATTGCTTATCAGCAGCTACTCAGGCAATCAAATCCCAGAATTCATGACTTGTCCTCCAAAGTAGTCCTAAGGGTTATCATAGTCCTTAATATGTTCTTCTAGTTGGCTCCCTCCTTTCCTTTCTCCTGTAGCTGTACTCCATTTCTCTCCGCTCACTTTCTTTTCTTTTCTTATACACTCAAGATCTGATCCATCAGCAAAATCAGAATCAGCTCTTATTTAGCACCAATTTAACTGTTAGAACTTAACCCCATTTGCATCTCTCACATGGATTAATGAAGCGATCCAGTGGTAGTCAGGGGGAGCCTTAGAAAACGGGAGTCAGACTGTGTCCAAAATCACTCCGCCTTTGCCAGACTTTTCTATAGCATTTACTGTCATCTAACATGATTTATGTTTAGCTGTAATTTTTGTGGTCTGACTGTCCCAAGTAGAGTGTAAGCTCCAGGAAGAAAAGGCATTTTCAGTTTTACTCTCCTGACCCAGAACCTTGAAGAGTGAACACACAATAGGTACATAATAAACATATATAGGATGGGTGACCGCCCCTTCCCTTCCTTTTCTCTTCCTTGTTTTCAAAATATTGCAACCCATCCACCTGGTCCTATGGCCAGAGCAGCCATATTTTATAATCAATTAGCTGGACACACCACCTGACAAATAGTCTGACATAGGGACAGGCTATTTGAAATTGGGACAGAAATAACTATTTGAAGGAAATGAGTGCCTTTCTAATGCAATCCCATCTGTTGTATTTGCATTTAAATCATTCACTATTCTCATAGATCCCAAGAGAGTCCTTCTAATGACTATGCTATACTCATTTGCAATTTCAAAAGCCATTAATATTGGCTTAAAAATATTATGATCTCACATTTATGCTGTGAATGTTGACAGCTCTAATCTTTATCCTGCTTTTCATTCCTGTGTGTCTCTGGATCTTCGTAATTTTCTCCCATCTTATATTTGCTATTGTGATTAGTTAGTGGTTAGTCCTTACATCAAATTTTATTTTTTACTCAACAAAAATAGTTTTTATCACATCAACTTGTGTTATGTTTTGGGACCCACATATAACCACACACTGTGTAACAATTTGGTCAGAAATAGATCACACAGGTGATAGTTGCCCCATAAGATTATATTGCTTTCTGATGTTGTAGTCATCTTTGTCCAAATACACTCTACAGCATTCATACAACAATGAAATCACCTAATGACATGGTTCCAGAACACATGCCCATTGTTCAGTGACACATCACTGAATATTTGTTATAAAATCCTAGAAATTTGTTGCCTCTTCAGAAGTTATTTCCTTTTGGCAATTGTACATGATTTTTTGAAATAGCTAAAAGGATGGAAAAATATAACATCTAAAAAATAATTGCCTGTTAAGTAGCAGACCTAGCAAAATGATATTACCATTGAAAACATGAAAATAAAACCATGAAACTCTTAGTAACCTCTGAGTTTCATCTTGTCATCCTTCACAGCATATTTCCTCGGACCCAAAGGAAATGGAACTGTAGTGACTGTTGCAATCTTCCAGTTTCTTGAAACAAGTATTACAACATAGACACGATGGGCTACAAAAGGTCTCTTTGTATCCCTTGTGCTTATGTTTTCTGCAAAGAGCTGTCTACATGTTCCCTAAATGAATCACATAAGAAGATTCCAGTTCACTCATAACAATTCCTATTCCTTAACCTTTGGGCAAAAAGAAAATTGTCCTGTGACTTTAAAATTGGTTACACAAACCTCTACAATTATATTTGAGTTATTTTAAGTGGAACATGCTCACTTGAATCTAGTTCACCAGCTTTGATCTTTATTGATTCACCTCCTAGACTGACTGGGTTTGCTTACTTCCTTGGGCCAGGTGCAGTGGAACATGTCTGTAATCTCAGCACCTAGGAAGAAAGACTGAGTTTGAGGTCAGCTTGGCCTGTGTAGTAAGTTCAGGGCCAGCCTGGGCTATATAGTGAGATTCTTGTCTCCAGAAAGGAGAAGGGATCCCTGTCCAGAAAGCTCAAGTAATAAAGCATTTAAGAATATGGGGCCCAACCAGGGTCTATAGAACTTACAAGGAAACCTCTAGAAAATTATTAAACCTCTGGCTCCTCCCTCTGATCTATGTGTCTCTGAAGCCACATGGGTTCTTATTTTGCTTTGTGTCTACTTCTCTGTGTGTGAGCTGGCTTATGTATTCACTCCACTGCTTCTAGGTGCACCATCATTTTTGCTCCAAAGTGATATCTTCACTTGTCAGCGTATCTATAGTCTTTCAGTTCAAGCAACTATCACCAATCCATGATGTCTCCATCTTTCTATTCCATTGCTCCAGGAGAGAATCTGACTGACCATATCAGGCCAAGCGTTTCTCTTTTTTTTGAGACAGGGTCTCGCTTTGCAGTTCAGGCTGGCCCTGAGCTCACTATGTAACCCAGGCAAGCCTCGAACTCAGCAATCCTCCTGTCTCTGCCTCCCAGAGTGCTGAGATTACAGACGTGAGCCACCACGCCCGGCACTGTGGAATGTGGTGCTGATTGCTGGTTGATTGCTGGTGGGCGTGAGTCACCACACCCAGCATTGTTGTATGTGGATTGGGATCAAACTCAGGACCTTGCGCTTTGGAGGCAGGCGCAGGAACCTCTGAGCTAAATCTCTGGCCCCCAAGTGTTTCTCTTAAACCCATCAGCTCTGTCTGGAGAGTCATAGTCCCTAGAGATAGGGTAGGATCACAAAAAAGCAAATAAGGATAAAATGATCACTAAAGGAAAATAGTTGCTATCTCTACAACTACATCATAGAAATCTAGTGACATCCTTAAAATATAAGAAGCGATTGAGGTACAGTGGGAAGACTGGTACAAAGTCAGACACATAGTAGATGGTAATAAATGTTTACTGAATGAATGATGAATTCTTTGTCTAGTGAAAGCTTGGAATCAAAACAAAGAGAGTAGCCGGGCGTGGTGGCTCACGCCGGTAATCCCAGCACTTGGGAGGCAGAGACAGGAGAATTGCTGAGTTCGAGGCTTGTCTGGGCTACATATTGAGCTCAGGGCCAGCCTGAACTGCAAAGCGAGACCCTGTCTCAAAACAAACAAACAAAAAAAAAAAAAAACAAAGAGAGTATTTATTAAAGATTATCTCAAAGTAATTTTTAAAAGCTAAAGGAATTTATGATTTACGTGGCTCAGCTTGTATGCCTTCCTATTCAAAATATGAATGAACTTCAGTAGGAATAAAATTGTATTTTGTCATGTTTCTAATGAACTTCCACTCTCTGATTTTGAACTAATTTTACATATACATTTTCCAAGAAAAATCATTACTATATTTTTCTTTCAATCTTAGGGCATTCTAAAACATTTGAGTTTGAAAGATATTGGAATAGCATCTCTCCAGGTGAGGTTAGAAAATATTCTTCTCCCCAAAACCCCTCCAAGTATTCTTTGTTAAGATCTTTATGACAAGAGGAGTTTTTCTCAATAAGACTCCAAGAAGAAAACAGAAATTTGTATAAAGAAAGCAGAACAAAAGTGCAGAGAGAGTGTAACAACCCATAGTAAGAATTAATAGCTTGGTATTTTAATGCCAAATTGCCTATTGATTTCCTATGACTTCAAGCAAATATTCATCTCTGTTCCTTATGCATCTCCTTTGTCAGCACTAACATACTCTGGGTGACATGGGAACTAAGTCTATTGTGGCTCTATAGAGAGCTCTGCTCATGACCCCTGCCATTTCCTTCTCTGGAGAATTTCTTTTCCTAGCTCTATCCATCTGCTACTGCAAGAGATCCCACTACTCTGCTCCTGGCCATAGGGTCTTAGACTCTGTTCTTAGCTCACAAAGAAACAATGAGAACCAGCTATTGGCCAGTGGACAGTGGGCAGAGAATGTAGGCAGTTAGACTACAGTTCATTAACTGTGTCAAAATGATGTAACACTTTAGGAGCTACCGGAGCAGTCTCTATCAAGCAAAAGAATTTAGTCTGTGGTCAGAGTACAGCAAGTGCAAAAGCAAGAGACAGAAAGAGAACTCTGCAGTCATTTCCCATAGAAGCACTCTTAATGGGTCATTGCCCCCATAACTCTTCACAGCATGGTTTTATGAGATAACGCAGGATCCTTCTGATAAATGTCATTTAGGTGGTTAAGGTGGTTCTAATGGATTCTGTTACATAGAAGGAGTAGGATCTAACCAAAGCACTAAAACTACTGTGAGGAACTCCTTGACCTTTTTCAGCCATTGAGTCTGTGCCACACTATTATAGGAGGGTAGTTGTATTGTTGCCCAATTCATAAAAGGAGAACACCTATCACTCCACACATCAGGGACTTGTCATAGTAAAGGGAATGTGTGGAACAAATGAATAAACTATATATATTGCAGAATATCTGTGCCTATTTCACAGATACTGAGTCAAAATTAAGTTAGTTCCCTTAAAAAAATGTTTATGAAGGGCCCAGAGATTTAGCTCAGTGCTTCCAGCGCCTGCCTAACAAGCTCAAGGTCCCTGGTTCAATCCCCGGTAACCACATACAACCATACTGGGTATGGTGACTCATGCCTACTGGCAATCAGTACCACATACCACAAATGCCAGGTGTGGTGGCTTATGCCTGTAATCCCAGCACTCTGGAGTCAGAGGCAGGATGATTGCTGAGTTCGAGGCTTGCCTGAGCCACATAGTGAGCTCAGGGCCAGCCTGAACTACAAAGTGAAACCCTGCCTCAAAAAAAAAAGTTTATGAATCTAGCTTTCTACTGTTGAGGAATGGAAAAGTCCTAAGGAATACTTTGATGAATAAATAAGGAGTCTAATGTCTTTCATTCTCTATGTGTCCTTAGCTATAAAGTAATAATAATATGTAAGAATATGGGTTTGGACACAAACAAAAGACAATTTGATATCTAGTGGCTTCACTAAGAGTTTATTTTTCTTGCATAATATGAAATCTGGAGATAGAGGTCTTGGCATCCTCCAGGCATTTGGTTGTACCAGCCCAGCATCTCTGTGGTGTTATTATTTGTCCCTATTGCTAGCTCCTTTTGGTCACAAGATCACTGCTGAAGTTCTTGAGCACATCCCTAGTCAAGGCAGAAGGCCAGGGAGAAGGATTGGTACCAAGGATATCCTCTCTTACCCTCTTTTATTAGGAAAACAAAAAAGACTTGCCTTTGGCATCTTCTACTCTTGGGTAATTTAACTGGGTTTCACTGGCCAGAACTGAGCCATTTAGCCACCCATAGCTTTCAGCCCTCAGAAATAGTGGAGACCAGGGTCATCCATCATGCCTGCTTAGGGCCTGAATTTCTCCATTACTTTACTATATTGCTTATGGCTAGTAGTTATGGTTACGCTATGTCAAACTGAGCCCTTGCTGTCATGAATGGTGTTTACGGCTTAACCATGCTCTTTCAGAGCTCCTCAGATGGTGGCCTAAACAAAGGGGTAGCTAGTGATGTTCTGCAGTTGCCCCATCCTGTGATGAGCACAAGGAGAAATATCTGATACTCATGGTGACAGGGGATCCTGCTTCTTTACTGCAGCTGTTGAAGAACCTACCACAAGCACAGGAAGAGGTGGCCATAGATGGAGGAATTCCTATGTCAAGTGTCTAAGAAGAGGTTGGAGACCAGGGAAACTAAACTGGGGCTCCTGACAGGCCGGACTCTGATAGAATCTCCTCAATTTCCAGGACCCACCCCTTCTGACCAGGACCCACACCCTAACATCACATACCCATGTGCAACTGATGAACCACTGAGTAGCATCCAGGCTACCTGCAAACTAACCGCACATTCTGGAGACTAAAGCTTCATAATAGCTTTGCCACACATGATAGGAACATTTTGACTGGAACTGAAACACATTCACATTCTCACATGAAATGTTAGCATTACATTTGTCAAAGAAATGTTAGATTTTTTTTCCATAAACCTTATATCAACTGCTACAAATATTGAATGGTTATAAATAAAGTTCAAAATTGTGAGCCACTAATTTAGGTGAAGAAAATTGTGGTTAACTATCAAGGTTTTGCAGACATCATCATGAAGAGATGGATGAGAATTTAGGTCTGTTGCAAGCTTGAAATCTGACATTATGTTTCAGATTTCTAGAAGCAAGCTTGGGTTTCTCATATTAAAAAATAGAAAATATTTTATTTTAAAAGATCAAAATTTATTAATTCACATCTCTCAAAGTATTTGTGTTTTGTGTTTTATTCATTATATCATATTTAGACAATTCAAAGAGAATGTGATATATTTCTCCCAAGCCTCATACTGATGTTTGCAATACACTCCATGATGTTTTTCCCAACCAGGCCCAGCCTCCTAACAGCATATTTAACTATAGCAGCTCCATGATTTAATCACCTTTGAAAAGCTCTGCATATGAGAGCATGAGGCTTTGGGGAGACATAAACCATAGCAGCAGTATTACAAAATGTACTCCATTTTGAGCAAGATGCTTTGCTGACCCTAAGAAGGCAAGGGTTGAACTCTGGGGTCTGCTTGCTTCCTGCTGTTTCTTTGCCATTTCCCAGAGCCTCAGAACTGAGTTGCAAGAGAAAAAGGTCATGTGAAACCCCTCATACCTGGGCCTCATGGGAAGATCCAGGTCTATATCCACTGAGTCTGTATTGAATCTGTATTATTTGTATTCCTCCTTTCTCTTTATTTAACACTTACTTTTCATACTATGGAGGCTACAAAGAAGATTTAGGCCAGGTGCTGGCCTAGGATGCCAGGAATGGTGCCCTGAAACTGCAGTTCCCATTCTGTGACCTGCTCTACTCTGGGATCTGTATAGTCCAGTAGGTTATGAGGAAGAGAGAAGTTAGCAGGAGCAAAATGGCAATGGTCTAATGAATTCAAGTTTTTTGCTATAGACCACAGGAAGCCATCCAAGATTTTCAGGTCAAGAGTGGCTTTAAAAAGCAACACATGGGGCCCGGAGATTTAGCCCAGTGGTTCCAGTGCCTGCCTTGCAAGTGCAAGGTCCTGAGTTTGATCCTGGTAACCACATACAGTGCTGGGTGTGGTGACTCACACCCACCAGCCATCAATACCACATACCACAGAGCCGGATGTGGTGGCTCATGCCTGTAATCCCAGCACTTGGGAGGCAGAGACAGGAGGATTGCTGAGTTCGAGGCTTGCCTGGGCTACATAGTGAGCTCAGGGCTACCCTCAACCACAAGTGAGACCCTGCCTCAAAAAAAAAAATTAATATCTGGTTGATTCATAAGCTACAGTAAGGGTTAATTGACAGAGATATGAATCTACATGTAAAGCTCTCAGAATGATGCTTGGTATGTAACTTTAGTTTATAATAAATTATCAAAAATTAACCTATTATTGCCTTATGATATTATTTTTAATCTCAGTTCATCAGCATATATATTACATATACATGTATTTTGCATGCACACAATTAATTTCCCTCAGTAGAAGCAAGACTCATAAGAAGAAAGTAGTGTGTCACGTTCCTTTGTATCTACAGCATGTGGTATATAGCCTGTCAATCAAAACTTGCAATGAATAAATCATGGATGAGTCATCATTATGAATTCACCAAACTTCTTTATTTTCCTCACGGGCAATCACAAGTCAACCACCTTCCCTATATCTCCTGATATCTAGGTGGAACTATGTGACCCTTTATGGGCAACAGAATGTCTCTCACCTTTACACCTCTGCCACACTCTTCAGACTCTTCTCTTCCCTGACAGGGACCTTACAGAGGATTCTGGGGCAAGGAAGAAGGACAGAGAAGCAGCAGATGAAATGGGCCTGAGCCAGTCCTGCAGATGAAAGAAGTTAAGCAACATTTTGCTAGGGTTAGGGTTATATAATCTACTAATTGTTTTTATTTTTATTTTCTTTTTTAATAGGCCATAGCCTAATTTGACAGATCAGAAGGAAGGAACGGGTAAAGGAAGGAAGGAAGGGATGAAAGAAGGAAGGAGGGGACATTTTCTTTCTTGCTTTTGTCTAGTAAAGATAAGCAAAAAATAAGAAAGCAGGGGCTAGAACTGAAAGAAACCTTCAGAGAAAAGCTAGCTCAAGTGTCTCATTCTACAGCAAGAAATCAGAGGGCCAAGATCATTAAATGACTCACTCACGGTCACACCATTGAAACTGGACACCTTCTGATTTCTAGGTCAATGTTGTACTGTATTGCTTTATATTTTGTTTTGCTCCATTTTACCTCTGGGCCCTAGAAATTATATTAATATCATGCAAGAGGAGCCTCTCAGAAAAGAAAACTTTAAAATTTCTCTTTTAAAATAAATCAAGGAGAAAAGATAAGACAGGTTACACATTGAGTTTTTAGTGCATTCAAATGAGGCTCTCCCACACTGTCCCAGTTACAAGGCCTAGTTTGTGTGTTTGGGTGAGCAACCCGCCTCCCAGACCCAAGGAACTTTGCAATGGGAGATCTGGTTACTACAACAATAGTCTCCAAATCCAAACACTGTGCATTAAACATTAATGACGGAATGATGATACTTACTCTGTTGTGCCCAGGCCACTTCTTGACTGAATCAAAACAGCATTAACTAATAAGAAATTAAAATATTTAGATTCACATTAAAGAGTTTCCAAAGCCAATCTCAAAACCACTTAGTTTTATTTATTTTTTAAACAATCTTGAAGTTCTTCTCAACAGTAAAGTACAACACAAATTCATCAGGGACAATAAAAATAAAAATTGCAAATGAGCAATGCATTAAGGAACATTTCTTCCTTAAATACACAAATCCCACGGGTCAGGAGAAAGTACAATGGGCCTGAAGTCAGCATTTCCAGGCCTGAATGCTGGTTCTGTCATTAGCTGTTTAACCTGCAACTTCCCCTTCCAAGCCCGCAGTCGCTGCACCTGTAAAATCAGGACAAATTGTGCTTGGTGAGGTGACAGTACATGAACACCAGCACAGTGCCCAGGCACTGTCACTTTTGCAAAACCAAGGGAAGCTAAGAAACTTGGACTTCCTCCACGCCAGTTGCAAAATGTAGTCAATAGGTACTGCATGTCGGCTGGAGAGAAAGTTCAGGAAAGTTGCAGATTCTGTGGAAGAGACTAGATCTGTTTTGGCCAACATGAATGCCCACGATGTTTGAAAACATGGGAGAAGCCCAGCCTGGCCATCCTGTTACTGCGGCAGTGACTTGTTGGGTCACGGCTTGGCAGAAAACTACTTCAGTCTTCATCTTCATGAATTCTCCTTTTGTCCAAGTTTTTTTCTGAGTATGATCATTTTGAAGCCTAGACTGGTATCTACACAAGTCTCTTAAATACATGAGGTGCCTGATAAACAGGCTGCAAAAAGACTGAAATTATGCAAATGAAGAAACCTGGCCTGTTCGTGTGAAAACAGTTATCCTACCCTCCACTCCCTACACTGGGGGCTGGTATCCACTGAACCTCTCATGAGCCAAGGCAGCCATGGGACCATCTGCTTTTCTCTAACTCATCCTGGTGCTCAAAGGCCGAGAGAAGGACCTGAAAATAACCCCTGACTTCAAAACCCCAAACCCAAGGGATGAGAGTTACTTGGAAAACAGAGACAAGAGTAGCAATGTAGCACAGAAGAAAGATGCCTGTCTTTAGAGAGAGATTTGAAAAATAACTGACCAGACAGATGAACCACATCACCTCAGAGGCACTTATATCAAGCAGAGGGAAACACAACCTCTCACTCAATAAGCAGCAGCAGAGAAGCAATGTGACCAAACATTTGACAGCATGGCGATAAAATAAGAAGATATAAGCTGGGAGTGGTAGTGCGCAGTTGTGAGGCCCAGCTAGGAGGCTGAGGCAGGGAGATCACAAACTCAAGGCTAACCTGAGCAGCTTAGTGAGACCACATTTCAAAATAAAGCATGTAAAAAGCTTGAGATGTTGCTCAGTGGAAGGCCCAGTAACTCCTCTCTTGGCCCCCAAAAGGCCACAGTAGTGATGAAAAGAAAGTAATGAGATGCTTTCATGCCTCACCCTACCTGCAGGACTGCCCTGGCACCTGGCTATGAAGCTGAGCCACGCTGCCTTTGTCTGGGGACTGGTTAGAAATGCTCAGTCTCAGGTTCTTCCCCAGACCCTGTGGCCCAGAATCCACATCTCCATAAGACTCCCAGGTCATTGAAGAGACATTAAAATTTGATTTAGAAAATTTAGTCATGCAAAGGAAATAGTCAGAATAGACACAAAGGGTCTCAGAAGACCACAGAAACTCACTGACGCTAGTACAGGTGCTAGCCCTGGTTATATCGATTTGAGTCTTTTCCCACTCCTTTCCAGTCCTCCCCAGTGTCTGACTCAGATCTTCCCCTCATCCAGTCTCATTGCCCATCTTAACTCCGGTCTCCAATCTCAAGGGGAAATATTATTCATGGTGAATTCCTCAATTTTCTTTACAAAGCAGCAATTTAATTGGCTGATAAAATAAAACTCAGAAGTAAGAATTGAAATCATCATTTGGGACTTTTCTTAAAAACAAAATTCCTAATTTAAAGCTGTGTTATCTGTGGTAGTCAGTGTTTCCATTCTTAACACATAATACCTGACACCTGCAAAACAAAGGAGCGGTTTGATTTAGCTCAGGGTTTAAAGGATTCAGTTCCTGGCGACCTTCCTCCAAGGAGCAACACGGTGGAAGGATGTGGCAGAACAAAACTGCTTTACTCATGGCGAAACTGCTTTACCCTGGGAAGCAGAGCAGGGGAGGGCACAAGAGAAAGGAGCTGAGAGCAGAGGCCACGCCTCCACGACCCACCAGCACAGATCAAAGTGTCCTCCACCAAGCCCCAGAAGGCTCTGACCAGACCAGTGAGCACCATCAAGTTTAAATGTCAGTTGATCTACCATTTACTTTACACAAATAAATAGATGTTGGGAAGTTGTGAAAAAAATCTGCTTTCTGATAGAGGCAACTCATTTTCTGACGAAAAATTGTTGTTTATTAGTTGATCAGTTGTCATGAGAGGAAAATCTTCTGTTAAGTTCGTGAACTGTTTCCAGCAGCTAAGGCACCTTGGAAAACACTGAATCCTTCAGACACAGAGGTTGCAACAGCGTGAGTCATAGGCAGAAAAAACAAAGCAAGACACAGCAAAGCTATAGGAAATGCTGAATAATTATAGTGCCTCTTACTATGGAGTACCACGCAGTATTAAACAATTTATGTGTGTGGACTCAAACCAATTCAACAGGATGATATAATAGAATTATTGGCCGAAAAAGTAACTGATTCACAGGGGAAGAAAGTCCCTGAATTCAGTGGTCACAAAGTGTAGCACCCAGCAGTGTCACCCAAGGAACCTGGAGGAAATGCTGCATCTCAAGACCTACCGCCAGAAACCCTGGAAGGAGACCTGGTGAGCCATGACTTTACAAGCCCTTCGGGTGACTCAGATTTGAAAACTACTGATTTCATATGAGAACAGGTTAGCCCATCAGGAAGGTCAGCCAGGACATGGGAGCTGAGGAATTTTCATAGCAAAATCTGCGACATGCTGCGAGGGCTGTATTCTCAAGCAGGATAACAGATACCATCCTCAAGGGACCAGGAACCTGCTCATTGGTGGAGTGCTTGCCTAGCCTGTTTGAGGCACTGTCCACAGCACAAGAGAGGGGTTAGGTAGAAAATCTTGTTTCCTAGGGTGATTCTAATTAGTATGAAACATTAAAATACTTATTAGAAGCAGACCTTATTTTATAATCCATGAGAAAATATCTAAGTGCATCCTGGCAACTTCTCTGAATAGCCACAACTTGTGTTGCATCACTCACTTAAAAAATTTTTTTTAAATATTCTGCTGGCAGGTCATTTTTCTTTTATTCTCGTTAATTTACAGTTTCAGATTACAAAACACTTAATAATCAAGCAGAGTGGTTCTTCTACATCCTATAGTGCATTCAGCTCTTTCAACTAATGGATGAATTTCCACTCTCTTCCAAGTTTTCACTTATAAGAAGCATTCGAGCTCCCTTTTGGTATGCAAGCAGCCAACTCATGCAATTAGACAGTGCCCAGTTCTCCAGAACAAGGGGCAGCAGAGATACAGGTCAGGACTCTCCGATTTTATGTCCAGGAGTCCATTAAACCAACTAAAAAGATGCACTTCAGAAACTACACTGCTCTGTAATAGCTATGCTCCTGATGCAAGGAAACCAGCACCATACTATGTACCTACAGTCTCATTATCAGGTGAATCCAGCTTTTAATATCAGAATATGTATTAAAGTTATAACATTTATTTTAGGCCACGACCTTTTTCTCCTTCCCAGTCTGTTCTGCAAGCCACACAGTGCCATGGGATAAAAACAGCCCTTTAAACCTGATGAAATATTGAAAACGTGTCCTCATCGTGGTGTGTAAGCAAATACCAAGAGAAGCCCAACCGTTACCGAACCGGAGTGGGCCAGTCTCCCGGGACTGGGAAATCAATCCCGGTGCCGTCTAAATCTAACTCTAAATCAATCTCTGTTCAAAAGGCATGACGTCTACATGAATTTTACTTTAAAAAGAGCCCACGTTTGTACATTAATGGGAAAAAGAAAAAATAGGTGACGTTTCAGGGCACAGGTGCTTCATTCTGCTTCACGTCTTTCAGGCACCAAATGGCTGTATGTGTACATATAAACACACACACATACACAAGCACGCATACGCATGTACCTGTTATCTACCCTTAGTGGGGAAAAATTCTGACAGAGGTGCTTTCTTTCTTGGTGCTCTTTTCTGAGCAAACCATTGCTAAGTTTCACTAAATGAAACTTGGAGGATGGAAGGATCATATAGTTTTATGAGACTGGTTCTCCCAGATGAACATCCTCCTTCAGGAGCCAGTCAATCCCATTTCTCCAATCACTTCTAGAAGAACAACTTCTAAGTCTGTAACTTGGAACAAATCACTGGTCATAACTTCCTGGTCCCGATTCCCCAGTGCTACCGAGACCCTGATCTGCCTTAGGTGCTAAGAGTATCCCAGGCCCTGGTCGGTGTCCGCCTGACTTACCGAATGTGTGCTGATTGCAAAACTTGCCCCGCTCTTTCTTGTTGTTCTCAGGCCTGGAAGTCCATGCACATCTGTGGATCCAAGTCTCTGCTCCTACCTCTCACATCTTCACCCCACCTGCAACCCCAAATTCTAATGAGGGGCCAAGCCCTGGCAATTTTGCTTTCATCATAAAATTTGTATTTGCTGCCTGTATTGCCACCGTTTAATATGTACAGAAGCTAATGCACTCTGGGCCGGAAGACTGCAAAACCCAGACCGGCCTCCCAGGCGCCGCTCATGTCCACATCTGCCGAACAGCCAGCTCAGTTCCTGCTCGAAGCCCAGATCTCGGCTCTTTCCCTCCCTCGCCCTCTCCACTTCCCGTCTCTGTCTCCGGCACACACACCACAGGCACGTGCGCATACGCAGACGCTCATACGCTCTCCCACGCCTGCCACCCCACCTTTTGCTCCAACTGCTCCTTCAGCAGCTCTCTGCTGTGCTCTAAGCAAAGCCCAGACCCGCAGACTTGCTGCCTCCAGATCCCTCAGGTTCACCCCAAATTGCCCTGTCCTTTCACATCTCTCCACCTTCCATTTCCTCTTCCCTGTCTACGCAGCATTTTGGGGATGCCTCTCTCTATGCAAGACCCTCCCCTCTTTCCTGGGTGGGTTTGTTCTCACACAGTCCTCTTCACACTGACTCCTGCACCCCTGTCACTACCCACAAGCGCCTGCATTCTCCAGGCCAAGGCCGGCAGTCACGTTCCAAGACATGGCCCATTAGAATGTATCACTCCATGCACTCTCCCGGTGATTTCATTTTCTCCTCTACACAGTTCTGTCACTCTGCTTCGAACCAACATGTAGTGCATTTGCCTCTCTCCCGCTCGCCTACACCATCTGTGCGACGAGTGCTATAGCTTACTCGTCTCTGTCCTCTCATACAGCATCGTACAGAGCACAGCACTGAGAAAGGGCTTGGAAATGAGTGTATGTCATTAACTCCTGTAATTCCAAAGA
>PVIC010000439.1:36732-65750 GCA_004025085.1 Thryonomys swinderianus
TCAGCCTTTCCTCGCTGTAGCAAATACTTTCTTCATTCTACATAGTAGGCAAAGTTCAAGGGTGAGAATCTACAGAAATGTGAGTAAAGTCCAAAGTTCCATTAAAACCTGAGTGAAACAACCGTCTAAGGGATGAAATAGCCATTATACAGCTGAATATGGAATCTTCAAATTGCTAAGCCTAAGAACAAAACTAATGTTTCTATATTTTGCTTGTTCTTATTTCAAGGTGCGGAAAATTACCCGCCTTCCAGAGAATCTCCTCAGAGGCTGCGCTTGCCAGCCAGAGCAGTCCTCGTCCTCTGGCAAGAGCTGGTGATGAAAATGTTTAATTAAATCCCATTTCTGGAAATAAGCAAGTTAACCACTCTTCACAGTCCTTCTGCTTCTTTCTTCTAGTGGTGTGGCTTCACTTGACCCATGATCCGAGTAAGAAAAGCCTTCCTGCCTTCACCTTCAACTTTTATCATTATTGGTATGATGTACCAGAAGAAAATTCTATAAATAAAATGCCCTAGATTTGCCTTTAGAAGAATGACAGTAATTTATTCTTTTTTTTTTCCTTTCAGTACTGAAGTTTGAATCCAAAGCCTCAGAATTAAGCTACATTCCATCCTAGTTTTCTTTTTTCTTTTTTTCTTTTAATCTCGAGGAGCATCTCAGTAAGTCATTAAGCTGTTCAGCCTAGGCTCAAACTTGGGATCTTCTGCCTCAGCCTGCCACAGAGTCTGCATTACAGGTGTGAGCCACCATGCCTGGCAAGAACAAGTCATTGTTCAGCTTCTCTAGAACAAAGCTCACTGTGCTACAACCCTATCAGAGTCATGTTTAAAGCAGCTTGTCTCTTTCTCACAGCCTCTTTTTACTGGTAGACACACAGGTGACAGGTAGGTGTGTGTGTCTGCATGTGCCAATAGTGTCTATAATGTGAGGCCCCCTCCTGACCTGTGCTACACAGGGGTGTCAGTGTGGTAGGATTGGTAGCAGAGAAGGGACAGTTAAAACTAACTCTCCCTGCTCTCACAGCTTCTTTGTTCCCACCTTTGCAATGTGAAAACACAGGTTCTCTGGGCCGCAGCTGTGAGATGAAGCTCTCCTTTCAGCAAAACGGCATCACATTTGCAGTTCACACTTTTGTTTGAGCCAACAGGAACGAAAATAGGGCCAAGCTCCTGGAATGAGAGTGCATTTAGCCACTAAGTCCATTAACATAATGCAACTCAGCTCTGAGCTGAGGCCAAAAGCATAGGCCAGTGGCAAAGTACGTGTTTAAGGCCCTAGATTTAATTCCCAGCATTGAAGAAGGAAGGGAAGGTGAGAGACAGGGAGGGAAATGAGTAGAGAGAGGGAAAGGAGAAGGGTAAAATAACTGTTCTAAAAGTTATGGGAGATTAGGGGCTGAAAAGTAGCTCCAAGGTGAAGCACCTGCTTTGCACTCGTGAGGCCCCAAGCTTGATCTATACCATGACTAGAGAAAAAAAAAAGATTGGAGAACTGAGTTAAAAGCTATAGAAATTCAGGGGCTGAGGATGTAGCTTTGTGGTAGCACACTTGCTTAGTATATACTAAGACTGGGTTGGATCCTAGGACTGAAAAAATGTGTTATAGAAATGAATCAAGTATAGCTCAGAGATGAACTGCCTGGCCGCACACTTCTCAAACCTCTGAATTTATAAAGTTGGAGCTACACAAAATGATTGGTTCAAGCCACTAAGTTTTGGGATAGCTTGTACAGGAAAACACCAAAACTCAGAGTTCCTACAGTGCCTCTACAGTTGCTCTTCTAACTGAGCAGGCAGGACTAGCTGCTGTAAATGCTTTTAAAATCCCCCGGAGAGAGTGTCATGTCTCACCAGGGTCTTAGAAAGAGCAGGCTTGGCTAGAATCATCTGCTCTGACACTACAGGCCTCCCCCAGTGTCACCCTATCTGAGAGGCCCCCAGAACTTTCTTGAACTTTCTTAAAGAATTCACCAATACCTTATAAATACATCAAGGTATGCTGAATGTTTCAGGTTCATTCCTTCTTTTCCTGGCCCCTCCATCCCCAGCCTCAGCTGAATCCCAGATTCATGTGCTCTGACCTCATTCCACTAGGAAACTAGCAAATGGCAAGACTGACCAAGAAAGCTGTCATCAGGCGGGACTTTTGTGAAATGGCTAATTAGCTGTTTCATATTCTTGGGTTGTTTTTTTTTTTTTTTTTTTGCGATTCACATTAAAAATATGTTCGGTGGATGCCAGCCTGCTAGGATGCAGGGAGCCTGCGTCACTCAGTAATCATTCAGTAAAATAATAAATATCTGCATCAGCAGCGCTGGCCTCTGGCCTCGGCTCTTCCCCACACAGCCCCATGGCATGTGGCCTGGTTCCTGCACCAGAGAAGGATTTGCTGGCCCAGAAAACCATGTTCTGCAGAGGACTCCGTGAGGGTCTCCTTGGGCTGTCTCTGTGCCACCCATCCCTGAGGTCACCCGAGGTGCATGTGAAAGGCTGTCGCCATAATGCACTGTTATCACAAGCAGCTAGTCTCTTGAGTGAAAAATCAGCAACAGGGATCCTAGGAAGATGCCATTTCGTCTACTACATCAGCTGGAGCTGGGAGGCACTCACTCACATCTGTGGAACAGCTTGGACAGGACCCTGTGTTCTGTCAGCTTTAGGTGGGGCCCACTCTCGGGCCCTCGCCAAGACTTGAGCCGGGTCCTCCCTTCTCTCCACCCTGGCCTGCATTAATCCTCTTGATTGAGCGTCTCAGGAAAGAAACAGTAACTTCCCCTCAGAGGCTCACCCTTCCTCATCTGTGAGAAAATCAGTAGGGAACTATCAAAATACTACAGAGGAAGATGTGGTGCAGCAACCAGGGGCTCAGTCATCAGTCTCACGAGAGCAACCTGAGGGCGGCCCGCTTATGGAGTGGGGGGGTAGGTCAGGTGTGTGTGTTAATGGTGGTAGATGGAAAAGACTGAATCAAAGAAAGAATGCTAGGTCTCCTCCCACACCACAAGAAATCTGGCTTTTCATTTAGGACTCAGAATTTCAGTACTAAAACTGTAGATTTCAAAGAAATGTGAAAACTCCATTGTGGCACTAGAATTAGCCCAATCTGTCTGCTCTCGGTCAGAAACACTAATGCTCTTTCTAGAACTTTCTGAATAGTTTTGATTAGATTTCAGCTTTGTTTTGCTTCCTAAGGAGTGGGTCTTGCTGAGTTTTATGTCACAGACATTAGAAAATGTTAGTCTCTTGCTCTAACAGACAATAAACACTGTCACTGAAAAATCAAGCCTCACATGACAGAAAATGAGCAGGAAGAGTAGAACTAAAACAGGTGGTCCTATTATTCCTTCAAGACTCTGATGAGATGAAGGCAGTAAGTGAAATATTCTAACCATGTTTTCATTTTTCTTTCTTACTTTTTAAGTCAATTTTATAAATCCAACATCTATAAAATAATAACCAATTATTAAAGTCCTTTATTTTGATTAACTATTATTTCCACACAGGGAATTGAAATATTTTATAAATACCTTTTTGTTAAATGTCATCTGCATTAACTATATAATAAGGTAATTGATTTCTAATTATTATTATTATTATTATTATTTTTAGATAGGGTCTTGCCTTGTTGTTCAGGCTGGCCCTGAGCTCAGTATGCAGCCCAGGCAAACCCTGAACTTAGCAATCCTTCTGTCTCTGCTTCCCAAGTGCTGGTATTATAGGCATGAGCCACCACACCCAGTGCTGTGGTTTGTGATACTGATTGCTAATGAACATGAGTCACCATGCCCAGTATTGTTGTATGTGGTTACCAGGATCAAACTCAGGACCTAGTGCTTGCTAGGCAGGTGCCAAAACCACTGAGCTAAATCTCCGGATCTAATTTTTTATTTTTTAAAGTAACTTTATTAAAATAAAATTTACATACCACACAATTTACAAACTTAACATGTAGGATTCTATAGATTTTAATACACTGACAGAGCTGTAAAACTATAACCACAACCAAATTTAGGTCACTTTTGTTATTCTGAAGCAGAATACTCTACTTATTATCCATCATCTCCTAGTTCCTTCCCCTAAATTTAGCTACTCTCTATCTTCATAGATTTTTCCATTCTGAAATTTTTTCAAAATAGGCCATGTACATAACAACAGTAAAGGCCTCAATTAACATAGCATCAGTGCGGGCTGCATAACAAGGTGATAGATTTTAGAATCACATTCTTCTCATATGAGTCCTGCTTGAAATCAGCAAATGCTATAGTCAGGACTTGCTATCACTAGGTCCAAGTTTGAAGAGTGATATGTTTTCTCTTCTTTTGGAATTTCTTATTCCCAAATTCATCAAGAATGCAAGAAGAATCGTGTGTTTCATAATTTCATTTCCTGACACTCTCAACATTAGCCAAAAAAAATTTTCTTTAGAATTATGTATATGTCCTCTGGAGAAGATCCCTGAGAAACAACCTAGCAAACCAGAATAACAAGGTGACAAAAAATGACTCTGGATTGTTTGAATTCAGTTTTTTTAAATGGTCCTCTCAGGAGATGATGCATTCTGCATCACCGTATTTTATGGTGTTGAGATTCTAGCCCCAGGCCTTGTGCACACTAGGGAAGCTCTTTACCACTGAGCTACTTCCCCAGCTCTATCATCACTGTTTCTAACTTGTTATTTCATACTACAACAAAGTAAAGTAAAATACTCCTGGAACATAAATGGTTAATTATACAATTTGACTAAAATGTATATTAAAATAGAAACATTAATACATATGTGTGTATGTGTGTATTATCTGGTGCTGTCCTGTAAATCCTTTTAAAATGGTGATGAGGAGATGTATTAACTGATAGCAAAATGTGCTCTTGATACATTAATAAGTAAAAAAGTAGTTCAGACTATATATTATAAATATGTAATTTTGTTTTTAAAAGGTAGGTGTATGTTCACAGAAAAATATCTAGACAAATATACAATGGACTCTTGATTTATAAATTCAATTCAGTCTCAAGGACTGGTTGTAACTCAAGTTGGTCCACTGAAAGCTCAGGCTTCTCTACACAGCCTTCAATGTCTCTCTCCTGTTTACAGGCAGAGCTCAGTATCCTTAGAAAGATATCTGCCCAAGGATTTCTCAGTTAATCTCACCCAGGAAAGGATGTTGTCATGTTCCTTCCAGATGTCTGTAAAGGTTAAATCTGTACCTGAGACCATCTGGAAGTACAAGCGGCTGATATTTGGGTTATAATTCAAGACTTTGGTAGTAAGATTAAAATTTCAGTCATAATCAATTTGTTCATATATCAGGCTGGTTGTAACCCAAGGGCTCATTGTAGATCCAATGGTTACCAGTGGTTATCCTTGAGTTCTGAGTAGAATTGTGAGCTTTGATTATTTTATTTTATTCTTTGTGCTTTTCTTTGTGATGGGGCTTTGATTTTAATTTAAAATACCCATTATTTTGTGCTAAAAATGTATTTTTAATGAAAAATATTTTCCCTAAGAATTTGAATTTGTTTGCACATTCTTAAATTGTGTTGACTCACTCTCTCATCTGACGCTGAAGATTCCAAGATGGCCAAAAGAAGTGTTTCCCCAAAAACACCTTTACAGAGGAAGAGATTACAAGTGCAAATTGATCCAGGTGATGAAGAAGTAACCAAAACAGAGCAGTGGTAAGCACAAATGGGCCACACCGCCAGGGTGTTTTGATGTTTTTGACCCCAACATGAGCTGGAAATTTTATAGAAGCATTTTATTAACTGGAACACCACCAAGTTAACTCAGTTCCACTGTGAGTTGTTTAATTTCCCGAGAACCACAGGATTGTGCCTTCTCGTGGTCAAGCCATGCCTTTCTTATTGTCTTTGGAGTCCACTCTGTGCAGTGCCACATGCCTTACAGGGACTGAAAAACAGATCTTATTGTTATTGAATGATCTATTCTATGTGGCTTATATGCAAATGGAACTTCTTCTGGTTTTTGTTTTTGTTGTCCTAAGGATTGAACCCAGAATGTTTGCACTGACCTCCATTCCCAGACTTATTTTTATTTTTTGTGAATGTTGCTAAGTTGCCCAAGCTGTGCATGAACTTCAGATCTTATCTCACCTTCCAGAATTTGGGGATTACAGGAGCACCCCTCCAAGCCTAGTAAAGCTTGGGGTTGTAAGTTATCAATAGTCAGCCACACCTGCTTAGAAGTAACACTGAAATAGTTTTCTTTATACCTAAAATTAATACAACTATATCTATTCAGGCTTGGAAGTAGGATTATTATTTTCCCTGATTAACCAATAAGATTAACATGCTATATAATTTTATCTTTAGTTAATCAAATTTAAGCTGGTATCAGAATATTAGGTGAATAGTAAACAAATTTCATCTGGAAATTGAAATGTTTCCACATATTTTCTTTTTACTGTTTACTATTTAATGTGCGTACATTAACTTTTTCCTTTCACCACAATCAAGTCAAATAGTTTTAATATAACATGTCATTCTTCTGCAAAATATTCTATTTTTTTTTTTTTCAGTTTTTTGAAACAGGGTCTCGCTTTGTAGTTCAGGCTGGCCCTGAGCTCACTATGGAGCCCAGGCAAACCTCGAACTCAGTAATCCTCCTGCCTCTGTCTCCCAAGTGCTGGGATTACAGGCGTGAGCCACCACACCCAGCAAGAAATGCAAACTTTTACATTTAATTTTGTTTAAAAGTATTAACATTCTCTTCCTTTTAGTTATTGATCGGTTTGATTTAATTTCAGCAAATTCCAATGTGAACTGTCACCTTCTTAAAGCGCTTCATTATGGTAAAGTGTTGCTTCTTATTTGAAATCTTTTTAAGGAAAGGATGAGACCCTGAGTTAAGAGAACAGCATTGCTTTCCAGATGCCGTCCGCCACACTCTCATAAAGTTTCCTTCATTCCCTATGTGAGAGAAGTTTGCTAGACTCTACCTTTCCACACCCAATAATTCACCCTGCCCGTCCCCTTGCACTTATTTATCAGATTGGGACCTTTTCCCCCTGATTATTTAAAAGTCTTCATTGCAGTTATTTCCTCTGAAACAGACCACTTCTTTCATTAAGAATATTTATGGGAAATAATATATTTGTACAGTTGAAAACATCACTGTTTTGCTAAATCAGTTCTTGTCTCAATGCAAATATGCTGTCAGAAGGATTACTCAACAACACTTGCTAATGGAAAGTACTAATCAAAACTTTTCTACAGCAGTAAATTTTTATATTTTTTAACCACTGGATTCCAATTAAATGTATTTAATATAGCAAGCTTTGATTAAACAAATTTAAAAAGTGAGATTATGTATACAGCCTTGTGGAAAACAAGGCAGGTTAGGTATGCAGGCACTTGTATATTCTTAATAGAAGTCTTTACCTGAAGGTAAAACCCAATAAAGTGTACCCTATAATGTGCTTTGGATTCTGTTGATTTACCTGTGTTACACCGTCAGCAGAAATCAACTTTACCAGGTACACACCATGCTTATATATTTAATGCATATAAAATGCATATAAAAGATCCTTTTTTCTTTTTATAAAGAATTACTGAATTTCATTAGGGCACATTTTTCTCTAAAAAGTTCTTTGTTAACCAGGAGACACACTGATTGCAAGTAAGGAAGTTACAGCAGTGTGCCCGTGTTTATAAAGGGAGGGGAAAAGTCCTAACGCGAGCCTGTGATTTCAATGAGGGGAAAACCATGGCCTTATTCTACATACATTATTAAGATCTTTCAAAGATTCTTCTCACTCTCACTGACGAATAAATATTTTCCCAAATGACAGAAAAGAGATATTATGTTATTTAATTGAAATCTATGAGGACAGGTCTGGGAATTGATGGCTGAAAATCATTTGGGGTTGTTTTTTAAAAGGGAGCATTTTCCTCATCTGAGGATATTTTAACACATCTTTGCACATTTCCAGTAAAAATTTTACAAACCTTTCATATGTGGAGACACCCCCCCCATTGAAGTTTTGGGATTAGTTGCAGCCTTAGAAAAATATTTAATTCTCTTTGCTGGGTGACATGGCGTAATGGATGGAGGTTGAGTTTCTTTAGGAAATATAAGAAGCCTCTTGACAACTGAGAAATCTCCCAGACACTCATTCCTGTCAGAATTTTCCAAATCCACACATAAGCCGAGGTCGTGGAGGTGTGGACAGCAGGCAAGAGGACACGGCCTCCCTCCCCAGCGTTGCTGCATTTGAGTAAGAAATGTGTTTATGGCTCCGTCTCCTCCAGTGTTTAAATGACCCTCTTGTGCAAATTATGGGTGCAGGGACCCTTCTTTGTCATCTCCAACTGTTCGATCTATTGCTTTTTCTTGTTCCCATCCACCTTTGAGGACTGCGTAAAGCCAGGCAGCTCTGGGTTTGGTGCCCTCGCGTTAAACTGCAGCTGGAGTCCTCCAGTCAACTTCCTGTCCTTCCAAATGTGTACTGCGTTACAAACCGCTCCATGAAATTCTGCTCGTTTAAAGGCGAAATGGAAAAGGAGAGATGGGTGACATTAGTCAACTAAAGTAAACATCCTTCTGAACCCCAAGATTTAAAAAATAAAAACTACAGAAAAAAAGTTTATTTTGCCTCGGGCCTCTGTTTTAGGAGGGGCGCGTGAGGGGCTGGGGGAACGCAGCCCTCTGCAGCATCGGGGCTGAGCAGCGCAGGCCAGGGGTGTCGGGGTGTCGGGGTGTCGGGGAGGCCGCCCCAGGCCGCAGAGCGGAGGCGACGCAGAGGCTCCCGGAGGCGGAGGGGGCCCGAGAGCGCCGGCGGGTGAGGCGCGAACGTCCCGGTCTCTCCCCGGGGCCCGCACCCGCCACCTCCCGTCCCGCGGAAGGACAGCGAAGGGCCCCTCCGTGCGTCCGTCCGCCGCCCCTGACGGTCCCTCCTGGGCCTTAGCACGGCGGGCTCGGCGGGCGCCCGGGCAGACAGGGAGGCCGCCGGGTGGGAACACCTGCCCGCCGCACCTGCGGGGCTTCGCCCAGGTCCGCGGCCGTTTCCTCGGCCCGCGCGCCCTCTGCCGCCGCGATGACAAAGTGTACACCGCGCCGAGCGCGCTGGGGCGGCGGGGGCGGGAGGTGGGGGGCTGCGGCCTGTCCAGCCCGGCCTTGGTGCTTCAGCGAGCAGCCTGGTCGCAGCCTCCAGAGAACCGCCTGGGCCCGCCAGGAAATGTGATTCTAGCCTCAGTGAGGGACCCCGCTTCTCTGGGCAACAAGTCACAGTTCCCGTCCCTACACAGACTTGCCTGGGAGCTGGGACTACCGGGGGGGGGGCCGGGGGGGCTCTTCCGGGGCCCGTTCTCTCTCCAGATCTTTCTTTACCTGTCCACAGTCTTCAACACATTCTTAACCTGCCGTGATACGGCTTCATTAGTCAATTTGACTAAGCTAATGTCTCCGTTTACTCCCTCAGACTCCAATCTAGGTGTCACTGTGAGGCTTCCTACGCATTACTGAAGTCACTCGGTTGACTTGAACTAAGGGTGATCACACTGGGTCGTGAAGGAGGCCTGACTTTGTCTTCGAGAAGGCCTTGCAAGCAGGAACCTCACCGAGGCAGAGAAATCCCACAGGTGGACCCTTTCAGCTGTGCTCAGCAGGGTTCCATTCTGCTTTGTCTTCCCTTCCTGACCACAATGAGTTTCAGACCCACTTGGGCAGCTCCACAGCTGTGCAAGCAGCCAGCTAATTCATATATTGGTTCTATGTCTTTGAATGAACTCTACCTGATGCAACCCACGTAGCCAAAATCAGGAAAAATATTAAGGAAATTCAGAGTGCCAGAAGATTGCCATCGCTTCCCCATCATCAGTCTGTGGTTTTCCGAGTGTCTGTGGGCAGCAGACACCAGCCAGGTACTGCGCACCGGAGATGCAAAGAAGGACATAGTAGGTGTGATTACATCCCTTGTTGGGGCTTCAGTACCTGCTGCTACGTTAGACATTAGAGACTGAAAGATATAGAGTGAGAGAGTGTGACTGTCATGATGTGTGCAGCACACATTCCAAACAGCTTGCACACCTGGCTCAGAAGCCAGTTTTAATGAATGGTTTACGGCGGGTACTGGTGGCATGCTTGGAGCTATACAAAAACAGGAGGAGGAGGAGGACGCCAATGAGGAGAAACAGACAGCAGTCTCGGCCCGGAGGGCCCTCAGTCTATCACCACTAAAGCAGTATGCTTGTTTACCCCATTGCCAAACCTCCTGAGTCATCCACCCCCAGAGTGAGTTTGCTTTGCCCTTACTCTTTCTATATATGGGAAAGGAATGGTGTTACTGATAGTGGATCAGAGCCGTACAGTACTGGCAAAAGCAAACTCAGCTGGGCTGGAGAAAGGGAGCCTCCTCTCCGGATTGATCAGCAAGACTAGTGCTCCTAGACCAACCTGGAGACTTCAACAAAAGACCTCATCTCTTCTCTAACATTAATCTCTTACCTCCACCCGAAGGATCTATGCTCACAACAACCCAGCACATCTCCACCCTGCAAATGCACCCGCCATGCTACAAATCTGTCCTCAACAACCAGGTGGCCTGTACTTGTTCTTACAAACACTGTGGCTTGAAGATAAATCACAGTATTCAGTAATAACGTCCATGGGTGTCTGGCTGGCTTCTCCAGGGAACATTTGCCTTTTAGGCCCTTTTCTCTTTGAAATTCACTCCTTCCTTTGAGCTCATTTACAATTCATTCCTGATTTTACCCCTCTTATTCTGTTTCTTCTGAGCCCTATTTGAGGGAAGACTGCCTTACTCCAGTCTTTGTGACTATAAAGTGGATATACTCAAGAGTCCTGTCCTAGTCACCTTCCAACTGAATCCATCTCCTCTTTTTGTGAAGTGAACAGTCCTCTGATGACCCATGTCCATGTCTCCATCTTAGATCTCACTCCTGGACCCACGCGCCCCCTTGCAGTGGTCGCCAAGTATACCAGGAGCAACACCAATGTCACACATCCCCAGAAGAACTCACCGTCTTCTTCCCCTTTCTTCTGATTGGCTGAATCAATGGCACCAAAAACTGTGTTTTCCCCAGAGCCCATGTCAGGAACTCAAGAGGTCTCCACATTTACTCTTGTTCATCACCACAACAAGTTGTTCCCTGAGGTTTGTGTGTTCACTGTAGAATGTCTCTGGTCTCTGCTCTTTGGGTCTTCTTCATGATGTAGATTTTTGCAGATCTTATCTCCAGGGCAAAGGGCTTCTTGCTGTTACCCCTTCCTGCATAGCTCTGCTCTCTCCCCTTCACCTTCCCAGAGTGCAAATCCCTCTATGATTTCTTCCTCCTTTAAAAGGATCAGCCACAGAATTTTCTGCTTCTTAAAGGCTGGATAGTATTCCACACCGGTTATATATACCACATTTTCTGTCATTTGCCACAGTACAGAGGGATCTAAAAGATATATTGAATGAAATAAGCCAGGCACAAAATGACAAAAGCTGCATGAGCTTGTTTATGTGTGAAATCTAAAAATAGTTCACCTCGTAGAAGTAGGAAATAGAATGGTGATTACTGGAGGCCAAGGATGGGGGCTGGTGAAAAAGGGGAGATGTGGTCAGAGGATACACAGTTCAGTTGGGAAAATAGGTTCTGGTGATTCCAGCACAGAGCATAATTAATAATGTTTTAAAATCTATGTCTTAAAATGATTAAAAGAGTAGATTCTTCATGTTCTCATCACAGAGAAATGCTAAGTATGTGTGGCGATGGATATGTTAATTAGCCTAATTTAATCATTCCACAATGTATACATACATGATAACATCACATGCTACCCCATGAATATATATTATTTTAATTTGTCAATTAAAGCTAAATTTAAAATTTGTGAGCAGGGTATGATACTTCTAATTCCAGCATTCAGGAAGTTGAGGCAAGACAATCACCTCACCTTCAAGGGCAGCCTGAGATACATGGTAAATTCCAAGCCAGCCTAACTACATAGCAAGACCCTATAGAAAAGAAAAAAAAAAACCTTAAAATTAAAACTGTTTAAAGTGATTTTCTGAACGCTGTCTTTGACCTCTCTTTACCCACCTTCCTGCACATGGGTAGGTGGCCTCTGTGTTCCCTTTCTATCCTAACTTTATACTCATGGTAACACTTAGCACAATATAGCATATTCTTTTTAATGAAATATTTCAAACACTCAGAAAGGTACAAAATACCCAATAAAACAAACACATACCAACTCCTAGAATTGATTGAAAGTTTGATGTATTGATTTCATTACTTCTAAGAGAAATTTGCTGTAACAAAAGTAGCCGAGGTCCCAGGATTTAGCTCAGTGGTTCTGGTGTCCTGAGTTCGATCTTGGTACCACATACCACAGTGCCAGGAGTGGTGGCTCATGCCTGTAATCCCAGCACTCAGGAGGCAGAGGCAGGAGGATTGTTGTGAGTTCAAGGATAGAACTCACAACAATCATAGGCTACATAGTGAGCTCAGGGCCAGCCTGAACTAAACTATAAAACAAGACCCTGTCTCAAAAAAAAAAAAAAAAGTAGCTGAGATCTCTCAGGGATCTGTCATTAAAACTGCTGATGTTCAAGGTCATAGTAGGTTTTCTTTTGTAGCTCTTACACTAGACCATCAGCTTCCCAAGAATAGCTCCTTCTCTTGTTCATCATGTAGTCCTCGTTACTTGCTAACATTGACTAAATAAATGGACAAATGAATTAATTCATACTCACTGCTCCTCTGGACCGTCCCTCAAAAATGCCATTAGAATGTAATTTCTTTAAATTTGCCTGATTAGGGGCTGGGGATTTGGCTCAGTGGTTCCAGCGTCTGCCTTACAAGTGCAAGGAGCTTGATCCACAGAACCACACAACACAATGTTGGGCATGGTGACTCAAGCCTCTAATCCCAACACCCAGTAGGCAGAGACAGGAGGATTCCAGTGAATTTGAGGCCAGCTTGTGCTATATAGTGAGTTCAGGGCTAGCCTGAACTTCAAAGTGAAAAAAAGACCCTGTCTCAGAAAAAAAAAAAGTCTGATTAACGTAGTGTAGTTGATTCCAATAAGTTATTATCCCTGCTTCTCAGATGTGTTGCCTTAAACAAATGGTTATCTTAAATGCACATTGACTTAACTGAGAAGATATAGGTGCTGGTATCTGGATTCCACCTCCAAGAAATGTTGATGCATTGGGCAAGGTGTTTCCTCCATTTGGGGCTATGACCAGCTTCCCAAGAACTTACAGTGCACGGCCAGCTCTGAGTAGGAGCATCACTTCCTACTTGGTATCATCATTGACATCATCATCATCACCATTGGGACCAGCACGGGGAATTGTGAGGACCAACTATCTCCTTTTTATTTACATTATCTCATTTCTCACCACAACTGAAGTAATCTTAACTCCTTTTGTAAATGAAGAAAACAACTTGCTCAAAATCAAATAGCTAACTAAGTGGTGGAAGGACAAATAAAAAAAAATTTTTTTCTCCTACAAAACTAGCAGTTCTAAAACAAGTTGAGGCCCTCCAGAGAAGTACATACCTTCCCTCCTCAGCCAGTGCTCTGAGAATGCTGGTTCCACAGGGAAAGCCTGGCACTGGTGCTAAAGGTACAAAAGCTAGCTAGACATGTGGTAGGCAGATAGGTAGGACCGGCCCTTGAAAGGCTAGCAAGAAAGAAAACCCTTAGCAAAGGTCAACACCATCAATGAAAACTACTTTCAGATTGCAGTGACTGACAAGCCTCATTCTCCCAAGATGGAGGATCAAGATCCAGATCCACCCCCGGGAATGCAGTGAATGCAAATTCCCCCAGGGGTAGAGGACCAGGACTTTGGCCCACCTAAGAATTCTCCTGACAAGAAAAGTCCTATATGACTTGATTCCTCATTGGACCCCACTTGATCAGTATTGCTTAGGCAACTGGACTTGTTGCAATCCCACTGGTTAACTATGGTTTGCCCATTTCCTTCGAATCTTATTGGAAGCCCCCACTTTAAGCCTGCCTCACCTCATGGTGGAGGCAGGATTGCTGAGTTCGGGGCTTGCCTGGGCTACATAGTGAGCTCAAGTCCAGCCAGAACTATAAAATGAGACCATCTCAAAAAAAAAGAGAGAGAGAGAGAAAAAGAAAGAAGACTGAGAAAGCTATGGAACTCTCCGGGAGACACATTTCCTAACACTTGGTATTTGACGAAAGGCAATAATGATAGAAGAATAATCTTTTAAAGAGAAGAAATAAAGGTCCTAGACAAACTTGGACCTGGTTAGGGACCAACACTGCTGAGTCTTTTATACTTCTCTTTTTCAAAAGGTATTTGTGGTTTCCCTGTCCCTAGCCTGCTGATATATACTGGGTGTGAATAGAGGAAAAGATAATTTGCCCTATTATGTCACAAGCCTCTGGACCATCATGAGCTTCATTCTGTCCTGGTAGAGATACTGTACACATTATATCACTTAGACAAGCTGCTTTCTGAGGTGGAAGTAATGACCAGGTAGAACTTCAGGTATAATCTTGGAGAGGTATAGTTGTCTTATGTTTGTACAGATATATTGTAAATATTCATGTATTTGCATGTATGCAAGATTCCTTGTAATCAGTCAGAGTCCTGTAGCTAGTTCTGACTCATGGGCTGTGTGGTGGGTAAGCTCAGATATATGAATTTGAGTGGGGTCATAGAGGCCTCATGTTGGGTACATAAATGGATCCCATTCCCTTCTGATGCCGTTCCATTGCTACACTTGCTGGCCATCGTGGGGTGAGCAGTTTTCCTTTGCTGAGCCCTCTATCATGATGTTCCTGCCTTGGAGCCAGCTAACCATGGATTGAATGCCCTGAGACTGAGAGCCAAAGTAAGCCTCTCCCTTTAAGATATGAGTGTCTGGAATTGTGTATCAGGGACAAAAAACTGACTATACAGGGTGTGAGATATAATATTTGTCATTTTTGGACCAAAGCATTTAGAAGCCAGGATGAGAACTGCCTGCTCTGTCTTTTCCTGCTGTGACAGCATTTTTGTGACAGCATCCGAAACAGTTGTGATTATTGAGTTGCCACATGAATAAAAGTGTCCTAGAGAGTGACTCAGATTGTACTGGAGTTTGTGTGAGTGAAAATCTTTGTAGTAAACCGCCAGAGTTTGAGGGTATTTGTTCCTGCCTTCACCTGGCCTCATCTGTTTTTGACCAGGCCTTTGAATTCTGAAGTGCAATCTGCCATCTCCTGACTGTGAAGCCCACAGAGCTGCGACTTTTTTCATCTCACCAGAGACATAGACCTAATGATAGGCTCCCCCTTGAGTCCATCAGACAACACGAATGAATTTCCATATTTCCATTACTACCCATGGCCAAGATATAAGTGCTAATATGTGACCCCTCTTTCATCCACTCACCCTACAGTATTTATTGAGCTTCAACCGCAAACCATACACTTATAGGCACTAGAGATATGGATCCCAATTGAGACCAGTTCCCAGTTATCATGGGACTGACATTTCGGTGGAATAATAAAGGACACAAAGAGTGAGTTAGGGCATTTCAGAGATGGATGAGCACTGCTAAGATAATAATCAGATAGTGTGGAAGGAAGTGTGTGGGCAGTCAGGAGATATTTCTAGGAGGACTGAGAGTTAAGTTGGGACCTTAGTAACAGACAGTAGTCAAGCAAAAATTGAGAGGCAAAACTTCCAGACAGCAGGAAATCTCTATCGTGCAATAAGGGGGTGGGTGGGTCTCTCTTTGGTGGGTTTGTATTTTCCATCCCACAGAACTTTGAATTGGCCAGACCACTCTAGAGTAAAGCAAAAAGGGAATGAAGTCAGAGCAATAATAAGGGATTATTTAGAGCCTCTTTTAAGATCATCACAAGGTGGTTGAACTTTATCTTTTTTCTTTAATAGACTGAGTATATTTTAGGTAAGCATTATGGTCACTTTCATCATTGAGAATTTGTGCCTGTATACGATATAACTTGATTCTCATTTTTCCCATTCTCCTGCCCTCCCTACAACCCTCACACCGTCTGTATACATAAGCTTTGTTTCTTTTTTTGTTTCTATCATCAAATTTTTATTTTCTCTTCTTTGCATTCCTCTTAACCCTCATTTCCCCTTTTCCTTTGAACATTTTCTTCATATTTCACAATACCTATCATACATTTCAGACCTCACTTACACCTTCAGTTTCTCATATTAGAGAAATGATAGGTATTTACATATCTGTGTATGGCCTCAAAGTACATCTATTTAGGTATAAATGTCTCTAATTTTTCATGTTTATGGCTGAGTAATACTCCATTTTGTTATTTTTAAAAACCCACATCATACTTATCCAATCTCCAGTTGATGGGCATTTGGCCTGTTTCCAAGATTTAGCTATTACAAATCGTGCTGTTATAAACATGGGTTTACATATGTCACTGCAAGATGATGCTTTTAATTCTTTCATGAACATACCCAGGAGGGAAATAGCAGGACCAAATGGGACCTCCAATTCTAGTTTTTTGAGGATTCTTCACACTGATTTCTACAGTGGTTATACCAGTCTATGCTCCCGCCAATAGTAGAGAAGAGTTCCTTCCTCCCCACAGCCATGCCAGCATTTGTTGCTGGTTAATTTTGACACAGCAGCCACTCTTTCTGGAGTGAGATTTCAATGTTGTTTTCACATGCACCTCTTGAATGACCAGTGATGTTGAACATTTCTTCATGTCTTTATTCTCCATCTGAAAAATGTCTGAGCATTTCCAAAGCCCGTTTTTGAACTGTGTCTCTAAATTTTGGGAAGCTGATTTTTAAAGTTTTTTACATACTCTAGATAGTAGTCCTTTCTCTGAGAAAGAGCTGGTAAAAAATGTTTACCATATTGTTTGTTCGTTTGTTCTACTTGTGGTTTCTCTTGCTGTTCAGAAGCTTTTTAATAAGATAAGATCTCAGTTGTTGATTCTTTCTGCTAGTTACCATGTTGCAGAGGTTTTGTGCATAAAGTCTCTCCCGAAGCCAATGTCTCCAAGAGTCCTACCTAACCTGCAGATCCTAGGATCAATGGAATAGATTAGAAGATGCAGATGTGACTCCAGATACACTAAGCCACCTCATCTTTGACAAAGGAACCAATCACCCTCAATGGAGGAAAGACAGCTTCTTTAATACATGGCAAAATGAGGTTTCAACCTGCTGAAGATTAAAATTAGACCCACGTCTTTTACTACACACTAAACTGAAAATGAAGTGGGTTAAAGGCCTATATCAAAACAGAAACACTGAAAATGAAGTGGGTTAAAGGTCTAAATATCAAAACAGAAACATTGAACCAGCTGGAAGATAGATTAGGTTGGCTTTTATTTTATTTTTATTTTCGGCTTTTATTTTAAAGATGGTGGGGAATAGTAAATGATTTTAAGGGGGAAAGTTATAGATTTTTTCTTCTCTTTCTTTTTTGGGGGTAGAGGGATTTATTTTGGTTTGAACTCAGGGTACTATCTATTGAACTAAGGCCATGTGAGGTAAGCACTCTACCAATGAGCTCATGAATTCCCCCTATTTTGTCTCTGTTTCTATTTCATCTCTGTCTCTCTGTCTCTGTCTCTGTTTCTCTGTCTCATCTTTGCCTTACCTCTCTCTCCCTCTCCCTATCCCTCTCCCTCCCTCTCTCTTTTTCTCTCTGTCTCCTCTCTGCCTTACCTCTCTCTCTCTCTCTCTCTCTCTCTCTCTCTCTCTCTCTCTGTCTCTCTGTCTCCCTCTCTCAACTCCTGTTAAATTGCCCAGGCCTATTTCTTTAAATCCTCTTGCCTCAGCCTACTGAGTAGCTGAGATGCAGCTCTGAGATTTGGTTAGTGACTGATTAATTGGAAGCTGTTACAGCAGCCCAAAAGAGAAAGGAGCTTGTACTCTAAAGGAGATAGCAACCACAGATTCATCAGTATTCTCCAGAAGCAGCATTTGCAGAAATGGGTTGGTGTTTCAAGAATCAAGAATAACTTCCAGTTTTTCAGCCTGAGTAACTGGATAGCCATGGCCCCTTTCACTGAGGTAGTAATATCAAGAATCAAAGTTGGACAGTTTGTCATATCTGTGATACAATGAAGAGAGACCATTTAAAAAGTTTTTGGCCCAAAGACAGTCTAGATACTTTAATATATTCAATACACACACACACACACACACACACACCATATATATATGGTGTGTGTGTGTCACATCATTGCATTGTACCATAAAAAATCAAAGCAGGAGAGCTTACATCTGAGGTGCATGGTAGGTGTTCACATGACTGCAGGAGGGAAGCAGGTGGGGTTTCGGGGCAGGGTTAGGCCTTGGGCATAAATTTGCAGCCCATAACTGTATAAATGTTATTTAAAGCCAAGACCTGAATGAGATCACTGGAAGGGAGAGTATAAATACAGAGGAGGTCTCAGGACTGAGGCTGTGGTTCTAGCATCAATCTGGAGGCCGGCGAGAGGAGGAGCCACCCTTCCAAATGGGGAGACCTTTTCCACTCCAAAGGTCTGTTAGCATTTTAAAAGATGTCTTAAGACTTATAGATTTTTCCACATATCTTAGTAATAACTGTTACAGCAGAATCTCCTGTGAGTTTTAAGTCACACGTGTCACTGGGAGGGTGGGAAATGCCTGCAGCCAGGATCAGAAAACCCTGCAAGCTTTCACCACTCTGCTTGTCTCTAGTGCTGTGAAGAACTGAATTCATAGCCTGGACCTGCTTTTCTCCTCTGTAACTTGGAAGTAGCACCAGCTCTTCACAGGGCTGTTGTCAGAGTTAAAGGTGGCCACAGGTGCAGGTGGCTTTCGTGTATTCAGTGGCCTCCTGATCATTCAGTGGCCACTAGCTCATTATATGTGGCTACTGAAATTCACACTAAATATCAGCTCTTAGCTGGACATGGTGGCACAAGCCTGTAATCCCAGCACTTTGGGAGGCTGAGGCAACGGGACTACAAGCTCCTCCTCTGTCTTGAGCAACCTAGTGACTTTGCAAGACCTTGTCTCAAGATTTAAACAAATATACAGAAAGAAAATAAAAGAGCATGTATAAAGGGGGTGAGGAGGGGTGGGTGGGTAGGGATATGGGAAAAAATGAGAATTAACTTGTGTCATATACTGGTACAAATTCCCCAATGTTATACGTGATTTTGAGATGTATATAAATTGTACTAATAAAGAATTCAATTTAAAAAAAGATTTAAACAAATAAACAGGGCCAGGGGTGTAGTTCAGTGCAAAGGTTTGGGTTTCACCACTGTGTACTACTGAAAGAACAAATTCATATCTGGAAGACTAGAGACATGGTGACTAAGTGTAGTAGGGATCCTGAATTGGATCTTGAAATAGAAAATAGCAATAGTACAAAAGTTGGATGTGACCTAAATAAACTCTGTAGGTTCATTAATAGTACTCTACCAGGGTTACTTTTGTCCTTAGTTTGTTATGACAAACAAAACTGTGGTAGGTTTTCTCACTAGGGGAGCCCCGTGAAGGGTAGATTGGAATGCTTTGTTCTTGCACACTATAAAAGTGGAAGAACTCAGTTTCTCAGTCACATCGGCCACCTTTCAAGCAGTCGTTAGTTATCTGGACAATGTTAATATGTACCGTTTGAGCCACAGCATTGGCTACCATTTAAACACCTGAATAGAGTACTGCACCATGCTTCAAAATTATTTCCATAGCACAAATCCATCAGCTTCAATGAAAGGAAAAAAGTCAATTCTGACAGTAAAAAAATCCAGCCTGTCTCCACTGACTAACTAGCTGTATTGTTAACCCCTCGCTGGTGCCTCTCCTAGGTGATCTTTCTGTCCTTCAGAATATGACCGGGCCAAACCAAATGATTTGCAACTTAACAGTATCTGGTATCCTATGGATTCAGAGCAAATAAAACAAAGAGTAAGAGGGTCATCATTTCAGAACCCTAGAGAAGAGATGGAAAAATTAATGTGAGGGGGTAGCGAACACAGTTCCTAGATCTTCCTGGTTCTTGGTCATTGGGCACCAGTAGGGACTTTGATGCTAGGAGAAGTACCCAAAGATACAGCCTCCCTGTCAGTGAGAGGCTGCAATCCAGACTTTTCATGAATAAAGATTAGTGGAGAATAAACAGGAAACTGTCTTTTTAAAAGTTAGAAGCATCTTTTGTTATGCTAATCTTTTGTTCCAGTTTTACAAAGTGAAATAAGTCAAGCTATCCACGCAAGAATTTAGAAAATTCGATTGACCTGAGAAGTTAGTGCCTATTGATTTTTTCTGTTGCCTGCCCCAGTGAACCTCAGTAATAAACATCTGCTATTCTAAAGCACTTTTCACCCTAGACATTTAAGACAAAGCACAAACATTAACCCATTTATTTCCACCATCTCTGTTGACATTAAGATGAACTCTTCCTATTTGCTCACTACTTAAAGGAGGAAAAAACTGAGGAATATGTCATTGGAGAGAGGAAGATAATTTGAAGGAAGATTTTCATCTAAATGAAAAATTCCTTTCACACTGGATCAACTGGAAATATAGACCAGAACTGACATTTAAATTTTTCCTCAGGTTAATTGTTATTAAGTATAACTGAAATTCTGATTCCTGTTTATTTATCTTCTTTATTCTTCCTAAGTATACATCAGTTGGAATTCTTGGTCAAAAGCTAAAGAAACATTATCTGGAGAACTTAAATTAAAAGGACTTAAACTAAAAGAACTTAAACTAAAAGGACTCCTACACCACAAATCTTTCCCTGAGATTCTATAATCCTCCCCCCCAAAACCAGGGTGCCAGTAAGGGAACCAGAAATGAGAAAATGTCCACCTCAAAGTTCAACCTATCTGTGTCTTGATTATAATATAAACCCATTAACTGAGTAAAGCAATGCTTTTTGGATCTTAAATGTTCTTCCCAAAGACCCAGGTGTTGAAATCTTAATTGTCAGCAAGTTGTGCTGTTGAGAGAAGATGAGTTCGAAGGTAGGGTGCTTTTAATCGAATTAGGTCACTGGGGGGACACCCTTACAGGGGGTTCTGAAACTTTGGTTCCCCCTACAACCACCACCCTCCTAGCTCTCGTAAGGTGAACTGGCCTCCTTTCCTGCTCTCCCACCATGATGTGCTCGGCCACTGCAGACCTAAAGCAACACAGACAGACAACCATGGACTGAAGCTCCTGAAACTGTAAACCAAAACAAATCTTTCCTTCCCTTAAGTTGATTTCTTATGTATTTTGTCACAACAGCGGAAAGCTGAGTAGTACAAGTAATCATAATCTGAATGTATGAAAGTAGAAGTTTTGTTACTTAAATTAGGGGTACACTTTCTGTTTGTATTCATGTTTATGAGGATGGGAATATGCAAAATTGATATTCATCATTACCTTGAGTTAAACAGCGATAAAGATCCTTTGTTCACGTATTTAACTTGTCCTGTTGACAACAGTGTTTGGAGAGTAAGGACCTTTGATAGAATCTTTATTGCTGTTTATTTCTTTCCATCCTGATCAAGCCCAAAGAAGTGCCCTTGTTTCTCTTTATTCCAAAATTTAAGTTTACTTTAACAACATGTTAAGGTAGCGGTAAAGAACAGTAACTCCTACTTTCTCCATCTTGACCATTGTTAGCCCTTCCTACTATCCCTTAGAAATGGTTGGTTTCATTTGTTAAAAGCCCATAACCTATGGAAATGCACATTATTTTATTAGTCTTGACATTAACAATGTCCTCCTTAAAAAAAAAAAAGAAAGAAACATTCATTGCATACCAGAGGAAAGATGAGATATGTCCAGAGAGATTCCCAGACTGTCAGTGAGTATTACTGTACACTTCTAGGGAGAGGAGGGTGTTGATCCACATTCCTTTCTACAGAAGGTGCATGCAGAGAAGATGCATGGGGCTATCAGCAGCTGTGAAGTTCCTCACAGGGAGACACAGGGCTGCTGCTGACATAGCCAGTCAGGTTCAATGTTCTGACAGTACAAAGACCGTGTCAGGGATGTGACAAGACTGGGCTAAGCAAAGACAATGCTCTCGCCCATCCTGCACTATCTTCTGAGCCCACTCAAGAGACATGTCTTTGAACTTGAGAATTGCAAGTATGCAATATTTTTGATAATGAAATGGGTGAGGATAATGTTTGTAAGTCTATTAGATAACAGTTTAGTGAAGATTACCACTGGCTAACCTGACTGTGTCCCAGAACCTCGTAGAGTCTGAGGGAGACCCCAAGACAGGCACCTGGGTCACAGGGAGCCTGACCCCAGGTCAGGACAGCCTGGCTGCCTTGGAGGAGCATCATAGTGCAGAGAAGTTAGGGGCGCTGATGCCAAGTTGGATACAAAGGGCAAAATGAGAAGAGATCATGGAGCCAGAGATGTAGCTCAGTGGCTCCAGCGCCTGCCTCGCAAGTGCAAGGTCCTGAGTTTGATCCCCAGTAACCACATACAATGCTGGGCATGGTGACTCACGCCCACCAGCCATCAATACCACATACCACAGTGCTGGGGCATGGTGGCTTGTGCCTGTAATCCCAGCACTCAGGAGGCAGAGGCAGGAGGATTGCTGAGTTCGAGGCTTGCCTGGGCTATATAGTGAGCTGAGAGCCAGCCTGAACTACAAAGTGAGATCCTGTCTCAAAAAAAAAAAAAAGAGAGAAGAGATCAGGGAAAGGCAGGCAGATAGTAAGTCAAGGTCAGGTATGGAGCTGGTGTGAGGCGCCCCGGAGCTCCTGATTACTGAGGGCTTGTTCAGCAGAATTAAGGTTCCTCTTGACTCCAAGGACCAGAGACTTTTATGACCAGACACCAACTTGTGAGTGTTCAGCATGAAGAACCCTGCACCTGCAGAAGGTGCTGATGTTCCTTTCTACTGTCTCTCCACCAAACACAGTGGCACCTGTCGGTCTTTGAACGTGTCCTTTCCTCGGGTTGGGAGAGGAATCCATGAGCCTTTTTCCTGTGCCACCTTATTGGAGAGATCTTTCCTGACTGCTCGGTCTAAAATAACATCTTCTAAACTCTCATCTTTTCATCCTATTGCATTTTTCTACATAGATTTAAGAACAGTTTATACTTACAATATTTATTTGCAAATATAAGATTCCAGCTCTCTTAAAGAAGGAATTCGTCTGTTTTGCTCATTGCCACCTCCCTTGTTGCACATTGCTGTTGCCTGGTGCTTCAGATTTTTTTTTTTAAATGAATGAACTGAGACATCGGCCCTGTATCTTTACATGAGCTCATGCTACACGGCACAATTCTCGTGTGTTGGGAGGTAATGCATCATTCTTCTTTGCTTTTGTGAAACATCTAGGTAAGCCTGGTAATCGCTGTGTCTCTCTGCTTTTCCCACACAGCCTTCTAATCTTTCCTTCTCTGAGCCTGAGCATCAATAGATATTTGTGCATTATGCATTTGAACATCCATTCAGCAAACATCTGTTGAGTAATCACTGTGTACCAGGCATAAAGCTAGGCACTGGGAATTAAACAGAAAGCAATAAAAAGAAGCAATTCCTGTTACCACAAAATTATGCTTCAGTACACCAAGCCAGGAGCTGATTCTTAATTGCCAATACAAGGAAGTAAAATTGCCAGAGCTGCCAGGAGAGATGCCAGTGCACTGAGTGCCCTGCAGTGGCAGATGAGTGGTCAAGGGGCTCAGCAGAGTCAATCATGAGGATGAGACAAGGGCTGCGAGGGGGTGGAGACCTGATAGGGTCCAGAAAGGCAAGAGGCCAGAGTGACTGTGGAAACACATACGATCAGGCCACAAGGGAGGTTGGTGACTTTGCACCTCATTCTGAGGCCCACAGTAACCCCCTGGGGGTGGTTCATGGTGAGCACGAGGACAGAGTGTGAGAGAGAAGCATGATCTCACGGGCCCAGGTTAGACGCTAAGATAGGGTCTCACAAGAGAAGATGAATGATCTCTGTCTTCAAAGACCTTAATCCAGAATGTCCAGTTTTCTAGATAAAGGAAAAAATTATATGGCACCTATATAAATAATTCCTGACCAACAGCTCCAAAAAATAAAACTCTTCCACAAAACAACCTTACTGGCTGATCTTTTTCTGCCCAAGATTAGCAGATTCCTAGATGGTCTTGAACCAACCAGTTAGATTCCACAGTTCACAATTAAATAAGGGCACGTTTTCTTCAGTGATTAAAATTTTAGTTTTTTGTAGTTCTGACATCGCTGATGGAGAAGAAACTCCTCTGCCTTTTGCATCTTCCAGGCATCAGCTCAGTCCATGAGGTGTTACTGTGAACATCTCTCAGTTTGGCTTTCCAGACAAGCCCGCCGGCCAAGTTCACTGCTCACACTGACCATCATAAATGAATTGTTCATTTTAGCATAAAAACCCAAGAGCACTTATCACTGCCTCTGTGAGGCATGTCATACCTTTCTGCAATAATCTGAGAAATAAAAAATGGTATTTTGCATAAGGTCCATTTAATGTACATTTATTACTTTGATTTTAAAGCTATTTCGAGGCTAAAAGAGCTCACCCGTAAGTTTCCTCCAGCTCTCGTGAAAAATTACTAAATAAATCTGAAAGAGGTAATAGAGCTGGTGGGAAGGATGAAGCCGTGGAGAAGGGAAAGCAGCATGGCCACTAAAAGCATCTAAGAACTGGTGCCTTAATAAACTTTAAAAGTGCCTATGGTCTCTGCCCCATCGCTTTATTTCTACCAGAAGAACACAAGGTAAATTGAGTGTTGAGTTGTGAAGGAGAAGAGAAGTGGAGACAAGAGAATTGTCCTCTCCACTGCCCTTTCGGGGGTGTCTTTCTCTGCCCTGAGGTCCTTTGTCCAAAATGAAGGAAAAAAGTGCCTACCATGCCCACAGCATGGTCTGTGTCTCTAGTGCTATTTGCTCACCTTTTAGTTAGTGTTTACTGTTTTCTGATCTTCACAGCCTTTTATCTGACTTCTTGGAATTTTTCCCTATATTTTCATTATTATTTCCATCCTCGCTAATGATGTTTCTGGAACAGAGGCGTGACCTTGCATGGCTTCTCATCATTAACAGAGGAAATGCTAGGTTTGATTTATTTGCAAGCCCCTGGGATGACTTTTGTGCTTAGATGTCAAAGAATATCTTCTTCTTTTAAACCATTAATTTTATCATTATGGAAATAGCTTCCATAATGGATAAAACATTGTCAACTGAATCTGACAGACTGTTAAAACACTTCTGAAGATTTGTAAGCTTAAGCTCATGCCTCTTGGGACCTACTTAAAACATGCACACCCATATTTATATCCTCTCTTACATGTCACTGGAAAAAAAATCTTTGCGATAAGGTCAGTGTAATGCACACAGACAGTGATCAAGAATCATTTCTCTCTATCTTGGCCAAGTCATGTTATTGTTCATGAAATGGGGTAGGCCATTCATCTTTTTCACTAGCCAAGAAAGTAAGTGGGAAGGGGACCTCCCTATAAAAGACCACCCTGTATAGTCTGGGGTATCCGTTTTTTCTTAATTAATTTTTAAAATTTTGAGATAAGTGTAGACTGGCATAAAGTTGTAAGAAATAATGGAGATCCCACCTGTCCTGTGCCCCAGTGCCTCCCAAATGGTACCATTTTGCAAAAATCTTGTAAGACAATTTCTCAGACTACTGACATTGATACAAGACATGACTCATTTAGATTTCTCATTTTGCTTGTACTCTTATGTGTGCATGTAATAAATATGCAATTTTATCTCATGTATAGATTTGTACATCAATAACCACATTCGTGGTACACAATAGTTCCAACACCACAAGGATCTAATCCCTCCTCTCCCTCTCTCCATGGATGTCTATCTTCCCTTGAGTTGTTCTATACTTTGGTGAGAAATAAAGGGAAGTAGAATTATAAAAAGTGTTTCTTCTCAATGAAAGCACTTGAGGTTTTAGAAAATGCCCTCCCCTTGTGGTGGATCCAGCCAGAGCGGGCTTCTGAACAAAGACTAGATTTCAGTCCCATCCACCTCCCTGGCTGGGCACATTCATGCAGATCGCAATCACAGGTTACAAATGAGTGCTGTGACTTCTCATCAATGTAACAACGGAGATAAGAAAAGAGCCATCGTACCTTCATTTCATGGAAAATTCAGTCCATGATATCCCATTAAAATTGTGATTCTTCAGCTACATCAAGAAGTTGCTCCCAACATCAAGGATTTCTTGAAAAGTTATCGATGGCATCTAAAATCCTGATTAGCTTCTAATTGGGATTGAACAACATCATTCTATAGAATCATCAGTTTTATGCTTAGGGAAATGCAAAGAAGGTACAAAATGATTTTTTAAAAGAAATGTAGCAAGTCAGGTCCAGTTCCTATCCTTTATTACAAGCTGAGATTTTAAAAATACATAAACTCCCAGACTGATGTATCCCATCTGCTACTGTAGGCACTTTTGCCCATCTGATATAAAATGCCAGCAAGTAAGTCCTCAAAGCCAGCCCAATGGCTCAATAAAATATGGTCTTCCTGTCACCCTGAGTGCTTAAATCATTTGTTGTCTAACTGGGTGGCTTTCAGAGTTGACATTTACTGCTGTTTGCTGCAAAAGAGATTACAGCCTTGAGGAGAGGGCCAGAACTGTCATTAGCACTGCCAACTATGAGAACAAAGGCCTTGGTTAATTTTTTGTGAGTCTGATGCTGTCCTATAGTTCTTAAAACAGATGGTTTTTAATGGATAGACTTTCAACAAGACACTCACAAAGTGTTTACCCAGTGGTCCCAATAGCTTTATGTGTATACAGACACTCAAACCCACGCAAACAAAGAAACCATAAAAGACCTTTTACTTCCTTCCTTCTCCCAACCCCCACCTCACGCTCTCAGTTTTTGTATTTCTTTTTCAGAAGTGTCTAGATTAGATCCAACCTGGATAGATCTTCTACACATGAAGAGTTCACATCCATAGTAGTAATGATTTTTTTTATCTTTATTGTTACATTGTATATACACATCATGATCACACTAAATATTGGGAATTTGTACCAGTATATGACACAACTTAATTCTCAATTTTTCCCATTCCCCTACACACATCACAAATCCCTGCCCCCTAAATACATAAGCTTTATTTCTCTGTTTTTATTACCATCACATTTTTTCTTACTCCTCATTACTCACCCTCCACCCCATTTCCCTTTGAATATTTCCTATTTCACAATATCCATCATACATTCTAGAACTCATTAACATCTTCAAATTCTCATAGGAAAAAATTTTTTAAAAGCTTACAAATTCAATTCAGCAAAGATGTATCAACTGCCTCATGTGTTTATGGCCCTGTGACAATTGGTTCAGGGATCATAAAAAGGAATCTCTGCGCTTTAAAAGGATGAAACTAGTATTTATTTGGATTTTTATGAGCCAAGTATTTTGTATTTGTTGTTTCCTCTGTTGTCATGATGACTGTGTGAAGTAGGGATTATGATTTTCTACATCAGGAAAGAGAACCCTAAGCAGGTCAAAGGATCGCCCAGGTTCACAAAGCCAGTAAGAAGGAAAAGCGACATTTGTCCTAGATCTTTCTGATTGTGAAATCCATGCTTTCTCACTCTGCATTCTTTAAGGATCTCACAGAAAAGGGAAAATAGAACCACTGAAAAATGGAAATGAAGTATATGCAAAGTGTAATAGAAAGCAGATTTTAATAAACTGTAAAAAATTGAAAGATTATAAGGAAATTCAACATAGAGTTAATGGGGAGCAGATCCCACAGTGATTATCTCCTCTCAGTGAAGGACTTGTCCCAGCTGCCCAGGAGCACTGGAGACACATGACCTTTAGCAGTTGGGTCCTCTAGGAACTTGTCCCGTCTCAGGGATCCGCCCCTTCACAGAAGCCAAAGGCCACTGGATGACTGAGACAGCAGTGTAAGATTGGACCATCTTAGCTATTCACAGCTGAGAGACACAGTGGCCCCACAACTCGCATGTTCTGGCTGACGGTGCTATTTATTGCAGTCCCTCTTCCCATAACTTCCTTTCCACAGGCTTTGATGACAAAACTGCTTAATAATATCACACTCCAGCTCAGACATTGCTTCCTAGATACTGGCCCATGACGGCTGAGGTGGTTTTAAAATTCTTTGAAGGAATTAAGAGAATCATATCATAAAGACATATGTGCATCCATGTTCACAGAAGTTCAATTTGTGATAGCCCAATCTTGGAAACAACCCAGATGCCCATCAACTGGAGACTGGATAAAGATTTATTTTTTTTTTTTGAAACAGGGTCTCGCTTTGTAGTTCAGGCTGGCCCTGAGCTCACTATGGAGCCCAGGCAAGCCTCCAACTCAGCAATCCTCCTGTCTCTGCCTCCCGAGTGCTGGGATGACAGGCATGAGCCACCACACCTGGCACTGTGGTATGTGCTATTGATGGCTGGTGGGTGTGAGTCACCATGCCCATCATTCTATGTGGTTACCAGGATCAAACTCAGGACCTTGAGGTTGCGAGGCAGGTGCTGGAACCACTGAGCTAAATCTCCAGCCCATGATGTGGTTTTTTAATAAAATGGAGTATTACTCTGCCATAAAGAACAAGTTTCATTCATTTATGTGCAAATGGACACACCTTGAGGACACACTAATAAGTGAAATAAATAGATCACAGGTATGTAAATACCATATCTTTTCTCTGGTATGAGAACTTGTAGATGTAAATGAGTTCTACAGTGTATGATAGATTTTGTGAAATAGGAAATACTCAAAGGGAATGTGGTAGGGGAAAGTAATGAGGGGAAAGAATAAATATGATTTGAAAAGAAAAAGAAAGCACATGTATATAGGGTGTGGGGGGTTTTGAGGTAATTAGGGATATGGATAAAAATGAGAATTAACTCATATCATCTACTGGTACAAATTCCCCAATGTTGAATGTGATTATGAGCTGTCTATAAAATGTACCAATAAAGATTTAAATTTAAAAAATTCTTTGCAGGTAAGATAAGTAGATTTGGGGCCGGAGGGTTAGCTCAGTGGTTCCGGCGCCTGCCTCGCAAGCGTAAGGACCTGA
>PVIC010000439.1:65850-84488 GCA_004025085.1 Thryonomys swinderianus
AAAAAAAAAAAAAAAAAAAAAAAAAAAAAAAAAAAAAAAAAAAAAAAAAAAAAAAAAAAAAGATAAGTAGATTTGTGGTGACAAGTAGAATTTCAGGAGAAGAGCCAGGTAGTTTTTGTTGGAAAGACAACTGTATCTCTGCAGGGGAAGGTCTTAAAGACTAGATAAGATGATCACCCCCCTGGGTAATGATGACCCACCAGGGCTTAAGCAGACATGGCACAGATAGAAGTTAAAACAGTGTGATCATATTACGAGGCTGAGTGTGAAAACAAGGAAAAACACTGAAATCATTGAGGAGCTGGTCATTCAGATTACTTCCCATGGACAGTGCTATGATTTTCTGGCAAAAAGAGGTGTGAATTCTGGCCCCATCAATTTCTTAGGGTACTTGGGAAGTCAACTTATCACATTATCCCTCCAGGCCTCAGTTTCTTCCTCTGCCAAGTAAAATAATATTGTTAGTACAGGATGTCTGGGAGCTTGCAAAGCATTAAAACACACACACACACAAACACACTTGTGGGCAAAATCACCTGCAAATCTCTATAACAAACACAAGTTTTAGGTGTAGAGATAAAGAAGACTGGCCTGGAGCCAGGGTTAGTAAACTATAGCCTTTGTCTAAAATCTGTCAGCCTGTCTTTCATAAATAAAAATTGGAACACAGCCATATTCCTTCATTTAGATGTTACCTATAGTTACTTTCAAGCGACAAAGGCAGAGTTGTGAAAGACCATTTGGTCCCCTGAGGCCTAGAACATCTATCCTCAAGTCTTCCATATAGAAAGTTTACCAGTCCTGACCTTTAATGTCATAACAAAGGTGACTAGTATAAAGGATAGGACAGTTGTAAAAGCTAAAAGAACTAGCAACCACTTGGGTTTATGAGGACAAATTGCCAAGAGAAAGAGCAATAACACTCAGATTTCTAACTGAGACACCAGGAAGAGCAGTAATGCCCTTGACTGCAATGCATAAATTAGAAGAGTTCTTTTACTTAGTTGGCTTAACTTTGGACATTTTGAGTTTCAAGTTTTGGGGAAAATATTCAGCAAGAGACTAAAAATGCAAATCTAATACCTTGGCAAGAGCTAAAGATAGAATTTTTATTTTTGGAGAAGGGTAAAAATTAAGGAAACGGTGATTTTTGTGGGCAGTGCAATGTAATTTTGATCTTAATCTCCCACTTTTAAATGAGTCAAGTTCTGTAGAGAATTATTCGCAGATTTAATGCCTAAAACTGGAAGACTAAGCCTTTGTTGATTATATCACATTAAGTAGAAAACGAGATAAATGCTGTACAGTTTTATTGTTTCTACAAAGAAAATAGTTTAAAATCTGGCAAAGAATCTTACAAGGGAGGGTATTTGACGAGGCTGCTGACCACAGGACAATATTTGAAAACCAGTAGTCACTGGACTTACACGAGGAGTCACAAGTGATGTGAATCTTCTGAAATATTCAATGATTTTCCACAAATAAAGGGATTTAAAAGTTAAATAACTTCAGAGAAAATCAGATTAAAGAAATTTAAAGCTTTTTATTATGGAATTTCTCAGTGACTTTGATATGTTAATAAGTACTAAGAATCCCCAAGAGATAAACACAGTAAGTAGATAAGTAAACTAAGGCTTAAAGCAGTAACTTGACTAGGGTTAAACAGCTATTAGGAAGCATAGCCAGGAACGGAGTTCAGAGGCTCTTCCTCAGAGCTCTGGCACCTGCAGGGTGGTAAGAAGGATAAAGGGGGATGGTGGCTTGATGGTAAAACTGTTGTTATTCACAGGCAATCTTTTGGTACTTAATGTCCCTTGAAAGGCTATAGTAATTCTTAGTCTGGTGTATCAGTCATCTGGTATCAGAATAACACTGTGTCAATTACCAAAAACTCACTGGTTGACAATGATGGGCTTTTACACTGTTGAGTACATCTGCATGTTGGCTAACCTAGCTTTGCTGATCCATTTAGTTCTGGGTCCAGGCTGCAAGTTCATATCGGGTCTGCTCTATAGAGCCCTATTCTTTCTGAGACCAACAGCCAACCCTGGCAGAGTCCCCTCATAGTGTGGGAGCAGAATATCTCCATGTGCATAACAACTGCTAATATCCATTGACAAAAGCAACCCACCTGTCTATGGAGGACAGAGATGTCCACAGTACCTCTGCTGGGAAAAGCTGTGGTGTCAGATGGCAATGCTTGCAATAGGGAAAAGGGTAAAGAAGTGGAACAAATTATCCAATTGTTTTTGACCCAGTGAAGGAGTACATAACAGAAAATTTGGCATATTTGAAGTAATTCACCAAATCTTTCCATCCATGCAATGTTTGTCTTATCCCTGCTCATTAAGATGCTGTCTAAGCCTAGGATAGATAAGGTACATATTCTTGGAATTGCATTTAGAGCTTATTAAAGAAATTAGAAAGTAGTTGACAAGATTCCTTGGTCTCTCTTCAGCCCAAACATCAGAATGTTCACCTGGCCCGTCTGGCTGCCACACCCTGAACCTGCTGTTGAGCCACCCCTGCCTGCTAGCCCCGCGGCTTGGAAGCAAAGCCAAAGCCTTGGAAGTCCGGATAAGGTCAATGTGAGAGGGCGTGAAGCCCTGAGCCTGTGCAAACTGGGTTAAAAGTTCAGGAAAATTTCCAGAAAGAAGCATGAGCACCAGAAATGTGGCAAAATGAAGAGAAGATGAAGGGACACTGGAGGTAGGATCTGAATGTCCTCCTCTGGAAAGATGAATGGATAAAGGGTAGGCTTACTGTGAGGGCCTTGTGCTCTGACTCTCAAAAGGACAGGGAAGTTGAGATCTCATACCCAAAATTTCTAAGGTTCTTTGATTTACAATGACAATGATAATGATAAAATATCTGATACATGGAAAGAAGCTATGCAGCTTATACAAACCTTGAAACATAATTATATGACACCAATCAACGGAAAAACTTTATCTCATCTATCATGTTCCATCACATAATGTTTTCATTCTCCTCCTTGTAAACGTTTAGACTATTCGGTTTTCTTTGTCATGGGCAATCCTGCTTTTAAGGAATGTGTATGTGTCTCTACAAATCTAGTCTAAGAGTTTTTCTGGACAATATTATTAAAAGTGAAATTTTAGGGTTATTTGTTGTTCACAATTCTACTCCACAGTGGATGGATCAGTTTATAAAGCCACTAGCAAGGAAGTTTTTCTGAACCACAGTTGCATCAAGACTTTGTATTTTCAGTTTTTACCAAGCAACGCCCAGTATTGTAGTTTTAACTTTTATTTTCCTGATGACTGATGGCACTGAGCATATTTCCCCAGTGTCATTCACTATATATGTATTACCCTTCAGTGTACCCTTCACTATATGTGTATTATGTATATGTATTACCCTTCACTATATATATATATATATATATAAAACCCTTCAGTGAAATACATATTTATTTCCTTTATTTTTGTCTATTTTCACATTGCTATTAGATTTTTCCTTACTGATTTATTATAGTGCACTACAAACATTAGTTGGTAATCTCTTGCTGATTGTGTGAATGCAAATATCTTGCCCCATTGTACAGCAATTTTCATTTCATTCATATGACTTTGAGATAGTTAAATTTATCAAACTTGTCTTTATGTCTTCTCTCTCTCCTTCTTCCTTTTTTCTTTCTCTCTCTCTCTTCCTTCCTTCCTTCCTTCCTTCCTTCCTTCCTTTCTTTCTTTCTTTCTTTCTTTCTTTCTTTCTTTCTTTCTTTCTTTCTTTCTTTCTTTCTTTCTTTCTTTCTTTCTTTCTTTTCCTTCTTTGAGACACGTCTTCCTATGTAGTTTAAGCTGGCCTGCAACTCACTGTGTAGTCTGGACTGACTTTGAACTCATGGCAGTTCTCCTGACTCAGCCTTCCATGTAAGAGAACTGCGTGCATGTACCACCACATCCAGCTTGTTCTCCTTATAGGAACTCTCCCTTCCTTTAAATTCATGAAACCAATCTCTTTATTTGTGCCTAAAGCCTTAGAAGTTTTACTTTGTATATTTAAAGTTTTACTCTATGAGGGCTTTTCCCTTACGGTGTGAGTTAAGTATCCAGTTTGTGGATAGCACATTATCTTAACATATTTAAGGACAGTAAAAACCATATCCACCTACCTCCTTTATCATCTGCAATGGCACCTCTTCAGCTGTCAAGCTGTCCATCGTAGGAAGATATTGCTGTACCCAGTGCACTGTTGTATACATCAATATTTTTTCTCTGCACCAAAATTGTGCCATCTCAATTATTCTAACTTTACAGAAAGTCTCCATGTCTCTCTAACTGGTCTTTAACTTGCTTTTAAGGGAAGAATGAGGGATAAACATTTTAATTCAATGACTAAGAAAAAAATATTAAGAGTTTTGACCTTTTATTTATTGTTTGTTATTAAGACTGGTCTCAGGTGGTGTCGGGGGATATGCATGTCAGTTATTCCACCTGCTGTATATATTCTTTTATCAGGTAAAATAACTGTTGCTTTAAACATAAATAATTCAAACTCCCTGGTAATTCAAAAGAAGGTTTGGCAAAATTCAGCTTTTCTGTTTTTGCTTCAGGACATCAGCAGAGACATTCTGCAAAAGCAACAAATGTGTTAGAAAATGAAGCCACGTTTGTGCCTATATGGGCAGCACTTGGCCGCAGCCTAGGCTGTGCCTCTCTTCATTGTTATTTATTCAGGGCTTCATGTATAAAAAGCTAAGACAGAGTGACTGGATGCACAGGAAGCTTTTTCAGGGGGATCTTAGCCACTCTGCTATAAACTCTTGGCTCTCAATGGACCACACACTTCACAACTCACTCTGTATAAACAGCACAAATCTTTTGAGCATTCTCCATGCAGTGAATGTTGAATAAATTCTATTCACTGGTGACACTGACTCCTTAGGCTGTTTATTTGGGCTTCCTCAGTGGAGATAGCCTCATACAAACCAAACAATCTTTTAAGTGTAGTACCCCGGATGTATTATAAGTCGTGTTTATGAATGGAGTTTTATATTTTCGATGAAGGTGCAGAAAGAGAGAATGTAGTACACGCAAGACTCACAGTTGACTCCAAAACATGGTTCTGTGCATAAAAATACCTTTGGACATAGTAAATATAATCCTATGCAAACGTACACTTAATAGAGCTTTGAAAATTAGACATATTAAAGTTTCAGAAATTTGGCAATATATATATTTAAATGTCACTTACTGGAGAAAACACACAGTCTTAAAGAGGCAATCAATAGTTTACTATAGAGAAAATGGACAGAAATAGGCAAAATGAAATGTAAGCAAGAGAGATTACATAATGGAAAGAAAGCAACACGGAAATCAATAATCAAGAAGCAAGAAAATAATGGGGGGGTGATTCTTCGATACTATTGGCTTGAGCAGGAAAGTAATGTGTCTCTCTAGAAGAGTACCCTTCCTTTGTGCTAAAGGGAAACAGTGAACACAATTATTGAGAAGCTCCCAAAACGGAATTTTTATTTTTGCTGTCATTGAAGATTAGATGCAGTCCAACATTTTTTTCCTCTTAGTTTGGGTGTCCTCAGCTTCCTGGGCTCTTGGGCTCTTGTGGACTCTCCTCTTTCTCCTTGCTGGTCACTTCTCCTGGTGCCCACCAACCCCGGAAAATGTCTTCTTTCAACAATCTACCAGCACCACAAATTCTCCATTTAGGTTACTCTTTGCCATAGTGTATTAGGAGGAAGTATTATCAGAGGGGAAAAAAGCCTAAGTTTTAAAACTTTATATCTGCATGTATATCAAAATTCAGATGAACTCTAGACTGGATAAATGATGGTGACTCTGTCATCAAAATTCTTGAACATTATTTATAATTCTTGTATTATGAGAGTTTCAAGATTTACCAAATAAAAATACAGGATGCTCAAGTGAATAACTTACAGAGAAGCCAGTTAAAGGATCTATATGTAGCTGGGATCAAGTTGGGCATTCAGAAATGAAATACTTCAGAAATCTTTGAAAGGTATCTTAACATCTTCACCAGAGTTCTCTCAGATTCCCGTCACTCATGTGCTCTGTTCCCACAGACAGCTTCCCAGACCTCTGCTCACACCTGAGCAGCACACGCCCTCTGGGCTCTCTCTCTTTTCCATGTCTGCTCCGTCCTCTTTCCTGCTTCCTTCCTGCTTCTGACTCCCTTCCTTTGCCTTCTCCCAGGCCACACTGTAGCATTGCCTTTCTTATAGAAACCTCTTCTCAATTCTCTCTGAGACAGCAGAGAGTACTCCTGTAAGATCTAACACTATTGGAGAAGCATAAAATCGTCAATTTATAATTATTCAAAATAGTAATCCCGCCTCAACTTTTTTTTTTTTTTTGAGACAGGGTCTCACTTTTTGTAGTTCAGGCTCGCTCTGAGCTCACTATGTAGTCCAGGCAAGCCTCGAACTCAGCAATCCTCCTGTCTCTGCCTCCCGAGTGCTGGGATTACAGGCGTGAGCCACCAGCTCCCTCCTCAGCTTTTAAGAGCTATTCATATCTCTTCTGCTAGATTTCCAAACTCTTGTCTATTCTGCCAGCTAATGGTGGGAGGAGACACATGGTGGAATTGAAGAGGCTTCTTTCTTGTCCATTCTGGTTATTATCTGAGATACTCCTCAGGACTGTGGGTAAGAGCAAATCTTCTGAAACCAAAGATTTCTCTGGGAATAAACTAGGCCCTTCATAGGGCCTACCCTTCTCTAGGATTCCACCTAGGTATGCCTGGGGAGTCTATTCACTCTTTTAGGGCATTTACCATTGCAAGAAAAACAATTTTCCACATTAAGTTGAAGATAGAGTTTTTTAAAAGATTCTCTACCAAATTTTTAAAAGTCCCCTTCAATTTCAAGTTGCTACAAATCTTTATCTAGAATAGAGGTTCATCCTAATGTTTTTTTCCTGAAGCCACTGGGATAACCATTGGGCATTCTCCTTTCTTCTAATAGCATGGCAAACTATGTTGCTTTTCAAATGTTAAACCAGCCCTGTATTCCTAGAGGAAACCTGAAATGGTTGTGAAAAGTTATCCTTTCTGCATTTTGCTGGAATCATTTTCTCATTTTGGTTGAGGATTTTGTAAATCTATGTTTATTAAAAAAAAATAAGTCTATGGTTTTCTCTCCTGATAGTCTCCATGTTCAGGTTTTGTTTTCTGAGTTTGCTGATCTTTTAGAACAAGCCCTGTCTTTCAGCTTTTTGAAGAAACTTGCATAAAATGGGTTTTGTTTTTTCCTTACACTCTTGAAGTCATCCATACAATAACCCTTGACTTTGTTTCTGGGTTTTGGCAATGTCTTCCCTGTCTCATTTTCAGTATTAGTGGAGACTTACTTCTTAGTGGCGTTTTGTCTTTTCTAAAACAAGTTTTGATTTTGTTAATTTTTCCTGTTATGCATGTATTTATTATTTATTGCACTGACTTTACTTTTTTGTGTGTACCTGGAGTTTAACTAAGGGTCTCACACTTGCCAAGCAGGCACTGTGCCACTGAGCTGCATCTCCAGCCTTTACATTCATTCTGTTTTTAACTTTATTATATCCTTTTGCTTTTACTGAAGTTCATTTGCTATTCTTCTCCTACCTACTTGAAATGGATGCTTAGACTATTTGTTCACTTAGATTTATTTTCTAATATATATATATATAAATTTGAAACGATACATATCTTTTCAAAAATGATCTAGTCTCATCCCACAAAGTTTGATGCATCATATTTTAATCATTTAGTTCAGCATATTATTTAAAATTTCATTAAAATCATTTTAGCCATGAGTTAATCAGAAGTATATGGCTCAGCTCTGAAAAATGAAGGGATTTTTCCTGTAGTATGTATCACCACTGATTTCATGCTTAGTCCCACTACATGCAGACGGAATATGCTACATGGTTTCCATCCCTTGAGATTTGTTGTTTGCATTATTGCCAAGAACATGGCTTGCTTTGATGAACATTCTATACAGATTGGAGAAGATATGTGTTCTAAAGATGCCGAGAGTAGAATTCTATACATACAAGTTTAGTGAAGCTGGTTACTTTTGATTTTCAAATTTCATATATATTTGCTGAATTCACATCTTTTTATTCTATTTGTTACTGAGAGGGTTGTTTTAAAGATCTGCTATTGTGAGTGTAGGAATGGCTCTTTCTGTCAGTTTTTTAAAATTATACCTAAAAAGCTATTTTATTTAAGATAAATTCAAGATTGAATTTGTCATATTTTTACCTTTATAAAATGCCCTTCTTCCAATATCCCTTGTGTTGAAGTCTTTATTTTTTTAGTAAAGTAACTCTGCTAGCCAAATTATTTCATATGTACATTTTTTATGTTTTTCAATTTTTTCTTCTCAATATTTCTGTACCCTTCATAGCTGAGTCTTGCGTAAGTACTATTTACTTGGGTTATATCTTACTATTCTCTAACAAACTTCTCATCTATTCATAATTTTTTCTTCTTTTATATTTAACATAGTTACCAATATATCTAAATTTGAACCTGCCATATTGCCATTTGTTTTCTATATGTCCCACCTGTTATTTGTTCATTTCTTGCCAGCTTTTGGTTTAATTGAGTACTTTGACTATCCTTTAGTGGCTTGTAAATAACATTTTATTATCTTTCATGGTTCTCTAAACAATTTGTGAGGTAGGTCAGTTTGTTAAGGAATGTTTAACAGTGTCTTTCTACCACTTTATAAGTGATGATTTTGAAAGCACAAACACACCCCAAATGAAAAAGAAAAACCATACATTTAGTGTGAATCATAAATTTATATTAAGCTTCTGAATGAAAAACAACATCCTTCTAGAAAATACTGGGGCTAGTGAAGTTTATATCCTCATTTCTGGACAGTCAGTATAAATAATGTAAACATAACTAACAGTGTCTAAAAATTCTCACATTCTGGAGGAAAAACTGTGTAAGTGAAAAAGCTAAGTTTTCTGAAAAAGGAGAGACAACTATAGAGTTTACAGGAAACCAGAAAACACGTGGAAGCCCCTGAAGAAAACACGTGGAAAGCACTCCTTGATATCTGTGTTGTGCTGACTCTGAGCCATCCCCCCTTCGCAAAATCCATGGACACTGAGGGCCCTTACTGAAAATGCATATATTTACATATAATCTACAAACACCCTCCCACGTTCTTAAAATCATCTCTAAATTACTTATAATACCGAATGTAATATAAGTACTATATAAATATTTATTATTCTGTATATTTAGGAAACAGTGACATGAGAAATGCACATGTCTGGGACACATGCATTTTTACAAAAATTTTTTACCCACATTTGATTGAATCCGTGAGTGTAAGACTCATATCTGCAAAAGGCTTACTCTGCAGGAAAACCTGGTCCCTGGTCTCCCTGCTTGGGGTACTGGAGAGGCAGCTCTTCCCCCGAGGAAACGAATGGGCATTCTGGTCTACTCTGTTCTGCATGATGGACAAAGGAGAAAGCTGACTGTGGGGCTCTTGGTTTCCCCTTGGTTTAGCTCCCAAGGGCGTAAACCATCACATGACAAAGAGATCACTGGGAAATACAGAGCCCTGCAAGTTGTTAAACCTTAGAGAAAGTTGCTCCTCTGCCCTTTCTGGCATTTTTCCTTCACATATGAGGGAGCTGCCTGCCTAAGAGATGAAACCGTGCAGGTATAAAGTTCACAAAACCTTTGCCAAATGCTAGAAGGGCCTTGAGATGAGGTGCGATTCTTCTGTCCCAGAGCCCTGCGTGGGCTTCCTTTGGGGGTGCCACACATCTGCAGAGGGAGGTCCCACAGCAAAGTTTTATGACCTTAAACGCAGAACATGAACTGACCTCTCTCTACGCAGCTCACATAGCTCATTTTCCGGTTTTCTCTGTCTGTTCCTCCTACTTCTTTCTTCCATGCCTTCCTTCTTGCTGTCATGCCTTCATTCCCTCACTCTTCAGCTGAATTTCTTGCTGACCAAAATCTCATTAGTCTTTCAAAATAGGCTTACCCCACCCGTGGGACATACAGGACAAACATGATTTCTCCTTAGACAGTTTTTGAATTCCAATACTTCAGTAAGTGAATGGTCCTCTGGGGCCTATTCTCTTGCCTCCAGACTGATGCGGTTCAAATTATTATATGGCCAGGTGTCTGCTATTAGCATTTCCCTGATTGGGCAGTTTTCTTCCCTCTGTGTGCATCCAGAGAATCGAGGAGAATATATTCAGTGTCACCCAGCTGGTTACTTTACTAAATCCTCAGTGGTTGCTTTATATTCACTAAAGAAAAGCACTAACATTCCATGGCTGGATTGCAAGTATTCTAAATAATAGCATATTGGTTACAGAAATGAAATTTACAGTGGAAAAATATTCTAATTGGAGATCATAAAGCATGATAAGAAAACATTTTACATGTGTTATTGCTATTATATTCACTGATTCTTTGTTATTCAGGGATGCATGTGTAACTGCTTGGTCCACATCTACCTGTACTTTGAGAATCTAATCCTGAGAAGCTTCCAAATATTGGAAAAGCATGTATAGCATCAGTTTGAATTTGATGGTGTATTAGGTTAATAAAAGCTAAGCTGCTATAACAAAAAGACATCCTCCCACTTCTAGCAAATACTATGGTTTGAATAAGATTCAGTTTTATTCCGCTTTTACATGAAAGTTAGTGGGAAATCTCTGCTTCACAAAGCACTGAGTAACTTAGGTTCATTTCATCTTGACAGTACTTTATGCCATCCTTAAAATTCTTTACTTGAAGGACTAAATTTGGGTTTCTGTTTTGTCTGGTTTTAAATCCTTGAGAAAGAGAGAAAACACAAGGCACAAATAACAATTGAGTTTGTCTATTAAAAATTAATAACAACCACACTGAAGGAAATGAGGAAGAGCTAACCTAAGAAACTCTGGAAAACAAGAATTTGTCTGGATCTTTTAAGACTAAAGAAAAGAAAAATTCTACACAAGGCCCCAGAGATTTAGCTCAGTGGTTCTGGAGCCTGCCTAGCAAGCACAAGGTTCCTCGTCAGATCCCTGGTAACCACATACAACAATACTGGGTGTGGTGACTCATGGCCACCAGCCATTAGTACTACATACCACAGTGCCAGGTGTGGTGGCTCATGCCTGTAATCCCAGCATTTGGGAGGCAGAGGCAGGAGGATTGCTGAGTTCAAGGTTTACCTGAGTTACACAGTGAGCTCAGGGTGAGCCTGAACTACAAAGCGAGACCCTGTCTCAAAAAAAAAAAAAAAAGAAAGAAAGAAAGAAAAAGAAAAAGAATCCTACACAAATGCTAATCAGTAATTTTGTTTCTCACAGGGGTGCAGTTTAACAATTCCAAAAATTTGTTTATGTATATATTAGGATGGACTAAATAAGAACATATAGCATGGTTAATGGAAACTAAATTTTTCACTATGACAGAGAAGTAAGGAATAAAGAAAATGGGAAGTTAGAATGAACCCTGTGGGGTGGAGTGAAATACAAAGTTTTAGTATGAATGTAAGTTTTTAGTTATAAGCAAAAGACAGAAGCATGCAATGAATGCTTGTGTGTGTATAAGAATATATGGATGGTTTTCTTGCGAAGACATAGAAATAGAAAGCTCATCTAGTACTGGTACAGGGAAGCAAGCTCAAGCTCCTAACCTACTAAATAACTGAAACATGAGTTCATGTTCTGTAAAATCAAAGATGAATTTTAGGAACAATAGAGGTTAAGAGTAGAAAAAACTTTATTGAGAAAGAAAACTTCTGCCTAAGAGGGACAGAAGGGAGACTTGAAATTGAGTAACCCACTCACCTCACAGAGGGCTTTTATGGAGCAAGGCCATGAAGTGAGGTGGGTTTAAGGTGGAACAAAATTACAGTCAACCAGTAACATTGCAAACACAGTCACTCAGGTAATATTGGTACAATGAGAAATCACAAAATGGACGAAATCATGGTCAACCAATAAGATTACAACAAGCATAGTTGCTTAGGTAATACTGATTAAATGGGGATCCAATGAGAAATCAACTCACATAACAAGGTACAAGGATTTTCAATCATGAGTCTTCTGGGAGAGGTGGCTCGAGGTTCCGGCCCTCACCCCAGGAAACTGGTGCCTACTTAGAATGTCAATCACCGCTGCTCATCCTACATGGGTGGGGTAGTTTCCCCCCTCAGTAACGCTTACCTTTGGCGTAGGTCTCTTTGACTTTCTTCCATGTTGGCTCTTTCTCTGCAGGCTTTTTCAGGGCCAGCCTATCTGCCTACAATATGTCTAACTAGCTTACCTACCTAAAACAGCACAAAGATCTTAGTTTCTAAGCACTTTTCTCCCTGTAAGGGATCCAGAGCTGATTTTGGAGGTAGGTCAAGGAAAAGACAAGCCAACCCCAAACACTTGTAGTGCCAGAAATATGGAAATGCTCAAAAAGTGCAGGATTTGTTGAAAAAAGAGATAAGAGCCAACTTAAAGCGGCTCCTCTTGGCCTAAGTTGGAATGAACTGAGTAACAAAATAAATAAGAATAGTATCAGATTATAACCCATGGGATAAAATGAATATCCATGAATCTATAGTGTTATAAATAATGACTGAATAAATACATGAGGGATATAGAACAACTCTTTAGTATGGGATAATTTCTATTAATACAGATGGAAATAGAAACCTACTAATAAGCATACAACAGAAAGATTGCTATGCAAAAATTCGAGAGACATTATTTGCATAGCATTGAAGTATCTCCTTGAAGCAGTTTATTAATACAAAGGAGAAAAGAGTAATTTTATAGTAAATACCACTGGAAGACACAGGCTAGCAGAGTGGTCAAGGCCAACATGAATGACAATAAAACAGACTAAGATCAGAAGCTCCTTGATAAGATGCATTAACCAAGGCAGAGGACTCCCTCAAGGTGTTCTTGGCAAAAATTAGAAAACATTAAACAAACTCACATTAAGGGACATTCTATAAACAAGTAACCAGTGCCTCTTGAAAATTTCAGTTTAACAGAAACATGCAAAGACCACCAGTCATGTGACTGGGCCCAGTCCAGGAGGGATAAAGTGCCCCACAGAGTCCTGCCTCAGACCCTGAGCCACACATTGGTGAGCTATGTAAACACTTAGTGTTTTAAATCACCAAGCTCAGGGATGCATCGACCTGCAGAACCACTGTGGCAAGAGAGAGCTAGCAAAAGTATGGATGATTTTATGGCAATGAATCTGATAACATAAATGAATAAGTTTATTGAAAAGTTTTAAGAACTGCTCTAAGAAGAAATAGAAAATCTGAATCTGAGTAGTCAAGTGAATTAAAGAAATCAAATTTGTGCTTTAAAATGTCCCATCATTTTTAGTCACTTTCCTCATCGCTGCGACAAAATAACTGACACCTGTTCCTTAAAGAGGCGAGTTTATGCTTGCTCACAGCTTCGGAAGCTTCGGTCTGTGCATGGTCTCTCAGCGGCAAGGCGGAAACAGCATAGTAGACGGGCTTACCAGGGAGGAAAGCTGCTCCTGTCTTGGAGGCTGGAGAGCAGAGAGAGAAGGAAGAAGCTGGGGAGGAGATACACCTTTCCAGGTCACAGCCCCAGGGACCCACCACCAACCAGGTCCCACCTTCTAACCACACATTTAGTATGGCACCCTCTTCTCAACATGAGGCCATTGGAGTAGAAAGTGCAAAGTAATCTACAGCTGAACTATTAGGATCAGTAATTAATTTAGTGTGTATCTATCATATAATTAGTATGTAATAATCAACTGTATTTCTATGTACTACCAAAAATTACATAAGAATTTTCAGCAGCATCCAAAACACTAGTCAGAAATGAATCTATCAAAATCTTTGCATTTGTACTTGAAACTATAAAATATTGAGAGAAATTAAAGCAACACTAAATCAACTAAGAATTATACCTTGCCTATTGATTGAAATGTTTACTATCAAAACATGCTAATTACTCTTGAATAATAGAAGTAATGTCATCTTAACTAAAATACAAATAGCATGTTTTGGGAATTCAGAGTTGATTTTAAAGCTTACATAGTAATGCAAATAACTTAGAATAGCTAAGGCATTCTTAAAATGTAAAAAAACTACCAGACATTAATACTTCTTAAAAATTACATTTATTAAATGTTGACACATGAAATAGAATTGAAAGTCTAGGCAAAAGAAGCCTGTCATTTGGTTTATAGCAATGGTGTCAGCGCAGCATCCTTGGGAAATTATAGCCTTGATAATAAGTAACACTGAATTCACTAGATATCTATTTGAAGAGAATCAAACATGAGCTCTATTTTATGCCCTACACAAAAGCCAATTCTAAACTGATCATCCCTAAGAAATGTTAAGAAACAAAGCTCCCAGAATCTAGAAGAGCCATTGTTTCCTCAAGACTGCGTGAGTAGTTAAACATCCTTTAACAAAGACCAAAAAGTACCAATCATTAAAGAAAAGATTAACCAAGTGGACTTCATTACTACCAAAACCTTTAATCATCTGTAAACATCATTAAAAAAATGAGAGAAAATGCATTATTCAAAATGAGAGGTATTTGTAATAGGTATCTAGGGACTGCAACCAGCAACGAGGTTATAAGTCATAATGACAGATAAATAAACTAGGCCTGGTGGCACCCACCTATAATAAGAACACTTGGGAGAGGCAAGAGGACTGCTGTGAGCAAAGGAAAAGAAACAACTAACAAAGTGAGAGACAACCTACAGAATGAGAAAGTTTTTTACCAACTACCCCTTAGGCAGAGGATTAATATCTAGAATACATAAAGAACTGGGCCGGAGAATTAGCTCAGTGGTTCCAGCACCTGCCTCACAAGCAGAAGCCCTGAGCTTGATCCTGGTAATCACATACAATGCTGGACGTGGAGATTCACACCCACCAGCAATCAATACCACATACCACAGTGCCAGGCGTGGTGGCTCATGCCTGTCATCCCAGCACTTGGGAGGCAGAGGCAGGAGGATGGCTGAGTTCAAGGCTTGCCTGGGCTACATAGTGAACTCAGAGCCAGTCTGAACTACAAAGCAAGACCCTGTCTCAAAAAAAAAAAAAAAAACAAACCAGAATAATAAAGAACTGAAAAAAATAGACCCCCTCAAAATAAAAGCCCTTATTAAAAAAACAGACAACTGAAATGAATAGACACATCAAAAGAAGTATAAATGACCAATAATGTTCAACATCTCAGGCCATCAGAGAAATACAAATTAAAACAACACTGAGAGCCGGGCGTGGTGGCTCACTCCTGTAATCCCAGCACTCGGGAGGCAGAGACAGGAGGATTGCTGAGTTCGAAGCTTGCCTAGGCTACATAGTGAGCTCAGAGCCAGCCGGAACTACAAAGCGAGACGCTGTCTCAAAACAACAACAACACTGAGATTCCATCTTATTCTAGAAGTAATGACTATCATCAAGAAATCAAATAAAATCAAATGCTGGTGAAACTGCCAGGAAAAAAACAAACCTTCTACATTGTTGATGGGAAAGCAAACTACTGTAACCACTATGAAGATTCCTCAAAAAACTAAAACTAGAAATTTCATTTAATTTCCCTTCAAGGTATGCGTACCAATGTTTATAGCAGCACAACTCCTAGTAGGTACATCTAGGAAACAGCTTGTACATCCAGTAAGAGATAAAGAAAATGTGGCATTTATATATAAAGAACTATCATTATGCAATAAACAGGACTAAACTTCAACCGTCTGTAGGAAAAGGGATACACTGTGAGGACATAACATTAAGGGAAGCAAATCATACACACAAGTTTAAATATCACATGATTTCTGTTATATGAGAAATACAGATATAAATAAATTAAAAACCAAAGTAAATGATAAATAATAGAGGGAGGTATATCTTCTGCAAAGAGAAAGGTAACTGAGAGATTGAAGGAGGAGAGGAGAAAAAGAATGAAAAAATAATTAAGATGTATTATGCATATGTACCTCAATGAATGTAATCATTATGTACTAACAGAGAACTTTAAAAGCATTGAAAAGCAAGATAACACAAAAATATGCAAGGACTTTTGTGCAGGAACTTTACAAAAGAGAATATCCAAATTGTGAACAGGGACATAAAAAGTTGTCACAGATATATAGCTCAAAGAAGGAACCAGATGAAAAACTCTGTTACCACATAATACAATTTACAGAATGTTTGGAATCAGGCAATCTTAATTATGGTGGTAGAAATCAGCATGGAGGTTACTTTTAGTGGATGTGTAATGATTTGGAAACAGTGAGGAAAATGTCTTGGGTGATGGGAACACTTTGTACTTTGATATGGGTGGTGGTTACATGGGTGTATTTGCTTTGTTAAAATTCCACTGAGTTTCCTCTTAAGATTTATATACTGGGCAGTATGTATATACTTCAAAAACTAAAAGGACTGTGTTTGTGGTAGGGGGAACAGAACTCTGGCCTCCTGTAGGTTATGAAAACACTACTAAGCTAACCCCCTGAGCCCTAAAACATTTTTAAAGAAGGAAGCAAGATGGCCCAGTACCAGATACATCTTATTAATACTCTAATGGTGTTTGTTTAGTAGTAAAGCATGACCTATTCCAATTAGTGCTCTAATCCACATAAATGCTGCTCTGAACAGGTGTGAATAACAAGGGATAGAGATTATATCAGAGTAAAGCAAAGAAATTTTTCTCACAGAATCCAACTGGGCTTTGGAATACATATATCACATTATCTACCCAGGAGACATTTACTTTTAGCACATTTTAAAATTTCCATTCTGTGTTATTTCAAGAGGAGTTAAAGAAGGAGGGAGGAAAGACTTGAATTTGTTGTTTCACTTCATCCATTTGTGAAAGCACCTCTTCTTGGGGTGTGACTTCCTGGCCAAGCCAGGCTCCACCATGGACAACTGGGAAAGTAGATTGTACTCCCTCAATTCTGGAGAAAAGGTGGCTGCTGTGTTGCTCCATGAAATGAGGAATAGTTCTCATACTCAGAAAATAAATACTGTTGTAATTTTATTTCACAAAGGATTAGAGATTGGTTCATTAATCTTCATGACGCTTTCAAGGTTTGTATATTATCTATGACACTTGCACATGAAGACAAAAGGGTAGAAGCATTTGAAAATCAGCCAACATCACAAGAAAGATGGGATAACTTCTGTTAGCAACCATGCCCTTTCCCTAAGCACTCCTTTGCCACTCTGGGCTCCCCACTCCACGTTTCTGTGTTGGCTTCCCCTAAACAACGGTGCAACCCTTCCTGATTATTACACTCTAACTCCGGGCTGGCTGCCCCATGCTTCCAGCCCACCACTCCCTAGAATCCTAGTTCCAAGCCCCTTCTTTACAAACTCCACTATCTTGACACATTTATCCCCTTGACACATTTTTTAAAATATTAGGTTCCAGATTGTCTTACTTCCCAGCAATCTGCACATTATGTAGCCCCTTGTAGTTTTCCTCCCCAACTAAACTCTTCCCTGTGGAAGTTTCTATGGGAAGAAAACTCTCTGGTGTTAGAAAGCACGGATTCTAGCTGAGTAAATGGTGGTCTTGAGAGCCATACTCCATTGAAAAAGTAAGTCATTTAGGCCTGGGCTGGTTTATACTACAAGTAAATATACCAAGGGTTCCACACAGTTTCAAACAGCAAAACTTGAACTTGCTGTCTACTGTTTACACTATGCCCACTCAAATGAAGTGTGCGGATGATGTATTAGAGTGGTAAGGATTATTTAAAGTAAATGGGAGGATATGTGTAGATTATATATGAATACTGTGCTGTTTTATTTTAAACATTTGAGCATCCTCCTAGTTTCATATCCATGGGAAGAGGATACCAAAAGATCTCAGCACATTGATGTGTGACCACATATCCTTCCAATTCTCTTTCTCTTTCTCTCTCCTTCTCTCAGAATATGTATTGCTATATACCAATATCTACTTCTCTTTCTTCTTCCATTCACACTTAGTGGAACTATACAACAAGCTTTTTCACTTAATAATACTTTAAATTGCCTTCAGTGATCTACATTATTATTAAGGGCCTTTGTTTCACCTGAATTTATCACAACCACTTTCCTATTTTGTATTTAAGGTGTTTGCAACTGTTTGAGGCTAAACTGTGTCTTAAGCTAATACTTGAGAATGGGGCCTTATTTGTATGTGGTATCTCTAAACGGATAAATAGCTTCACTGACCAGAGCCCTAATCTAATAGGATTGGTATCTTTATAAGAAAGGCTGATCAGGACACAGACACACTTGGAGAAAGAGGAAATGAAGATGGACTGAAGACAGCCACCCACAAGCCAAGGGAGAGGACTCAGGAGGAACCCTGCAGACTGCGGACACATAGATCTTGGACTTCCAGTATCCAGACAAGTGAAGAAATCGATCCGGTGGTTCAAGTCTCCTGAATTGTGGAGTTTGTTATGGAAGCCTGAGGAACCACTACACATTAGTATGTTACACTTACATGGACCACTTAAACTTACTCTGATAATACCTTCAGGGAGTGCTTCATACACATGTGTGTGCCTATGTGTATGTATTTCATTAGGCTACTCTGTTAGAATTGTCTTTCAAAGAGCCCTCATCAGTATCCATTTCTCCATATTTGCCAGGGCTTGACATACAA
>PVIC010000439.1:84588-124153 GCA_004025085.1 Thryonomys swinderianus
AAGCCTTATAAAAATATCCTGATGAGAACTTCATTGAAATTTCACCTCATATTTAGATTAAATTGGAAGCAGAATTGTTATTTTTATAATTTATTTTTCTTGTGCAGGAACATGACATATTTTTTTCTGTATTTAAAACATAAAATATTTTCATAAAATTTTACAGGTTCCTCCTTTAAAATCTTTTATGTTTTCACCAAATTTCTACATAGATGTTTATTTCAAATTTTAAATTGATATATTGAATGGGATTTTAAAATTTTTTTACTTTCAAATTTTCTTATAAGGATACCAGTCACCCTAGATTAGGGTTTATCTTAAACAAACAAACTAAACAAAAAACTAATTTTAACATAATCATCTTAATCATCTCTCTCTCTTCTTTTCTCTCTCTCTCTTTCTTTCTGTTTTTTGTTCATTTGTTTGTCTTTTGTGATACCAGGGATTAAACTTGGGAATCATCTCTTTCAAGACCTTACCTCCAACCTATGATTTCTTTCTGAGGTGCAGAGGTTAGAATTTAAGAACATGAATTTGCGATAAAGGTAAGAATATACAGTACAGTGCTCGCTTCGGCAGCACATATACTAAAGAATATACAGTTCAGTCCCTAACAAAAAAAAATCATATCTAATAGTAAAAACTTTGATTGTTCCTCTTTCTCCACTTATTATTTGTTTCTTTTTCTTGTCTTATTACATTAGCAAAATGGAATATAGTGTTGAATTCTATGATAATAATAGCCATATTTTTCTCTTTTCCACTTTTAATAAGAGTATCTCCAATCCTGTACTAGTTATTATGATGTTTTCTCTTGTTTTCTGGTAGATATCCTTTCCTACAATGCCTATGAAAGCATGAGATCTTATGGTTTATTCCTTTTGTTGTTTCCATTTTGTATTGTAAACCTGAAACTTGGTTCTAAACAAGTTTGACTTTTATCTTCACTGCCCTATTCCCAATTGAATCAAGCTTTAACAAAACTTCAAATACCAATAAGATATAAGTGGAAGCAAGTTGGTGTGATATTAAAGTCTATTTTCAATTGTATTCTTTTTCAGCTTGATCCTCACCAAATGAGTATATTTTGGAAAGCCAGAAAAAATTTTACTCCGAAGACATGTTTTATTGATATAATACTTTATATAACCTGAAAGTTAAACATTGCAAAAAAGCGTAGATTTTGACCTCAGCATTCATTAAGATATGAACTAGAAAGTGCCCCTTTACACGATCCCCATCTCAGTCTTCACCATACCCTTTTTCACCATTTGTCTCTTGGTATCTTCAAAGGGAGCACAGAAAGCCCTGTATTTAATTATGCTGCTGCCTTTTATTACACAGAAGTGGGAAAGCATGAACAGAGCGATTCCTAGGCTACCCTTGAGCAGCCCTTGAGCGCGCCTAATGGAAGGCTGAGCTTGTACTCACTGAGCGCCTTTCAGTCCCCGCGCTGCTCAGAATGCTGAGACTGGCGCTGTGCCCAACATGAAGAGCTCACAGGACAGTTTATGAGCCAGTCTGCTAAAACAGACTTATTAGATATTTTCCTTCAGTTTTAGTTTTGCTTGTTGGCAATGGCTGGAGAAAGCCAGATAGCACTTAATTGCAAACACTTCGGGAACTTCTTGGCAGTGCAAAACTAGTTGAAATGAAAGAAAAGCAAGTATATTTCTGTGATGAATAATATTAGGACCCAGGGGGCATTTAGAAGATGGAAAAAAGGAGTGGGTTAATTTTGAACCATTTTCAATTTCCATACCAGTCATTACCCACATTAGTGGATTTATTATGTTCTTTTTCTTTCCCTAATAAGAGCCTTGTAAAATTCAGCATATCATCAAGCAACCTAATAATTACTGTATTTAGGGGCAAATGTTAGATCCTAGACAGAGACCATTTATTATGTTCCATTCCCTAAAGTTTGACTGAATGGCCATTTTTCTGCTTCCTCATTAATAATCATAATAAGTAAACTGCAAGAGGAGGAAAGAACTCAGCAAATCAAAACTTAGAAAACTGGAAAGGTCAATGCCATAAAGTATCCTGCCATTACTCACCGACTTGTGAGATATTAGAATTATGATGCTTAATTTTCATGACCAAAATTCTAAAGGGAACAAAAATGGCACCAAATGAATCTACTCAATTAATGTAGAAGCCCAGATGGAAAAAGGAGCAAAATAAATAATTTCCTGAATCTGCCTTTTGTCAACTCAGGCCCCAAATTGTGGACCTCCCTGGGGACGACAGATCACAAAACAAAAGCTTAATATGCCTGATAGTTTTAAATGTTTGCTAACCTTTTGTCCTTTAAGCTCTGTAAAACAACCAGGAAAACATTTCTTGATGAAGCTGCATTGATTGAATGTGCTCTGGGTGATGCCATCCATCTTCGGATAACCCTGATCCTAGATTTTAGCTGCAGACACAACTGCACCCTTTGTCTTTCCCCTCCTTCCTTCTTCCTTCCTCCCTTCTTTTCTTCATTCCTTCTTTCCATTTTCTATTTTTTTCTTTCTCTGAAAGCTCTTTTGTTTGTTTGAATTACAGTCAAAAAGAGTTTTCTTGCTGATTTTCCAAAAAGCACATTATTACCAAGCTTATCTATACAATGCAATTATATGTCAAGGAAATATTTTTAAGCTACCACGTAAATATTTTGTTCAGCCATGGCTTGGTTTTACATCTGCAAATGCCTTTTAAAAGCACAGATAAATGTAAATGTTTGCTATGGAAGATTTTTTTTTCCTGCCATTCTATTTTCTTATCTCTAAGCAAAACCAACAGCTTTGCTTCTATTACAATCTTCTGTCCCCCTGCTAAAATCTGGACATTCTAAGGGAGTGTTTACAAACACTTTCTTTAAGTATTCCCTAAGGCTAAAGCAACAAGAACCTACCCTCTGTTTTTGAAAACTTAGAACAGTTGGAAACTTTTGAACAAGCACTTAGTGCCAACGCTGTCCTTGATCTTCTCTTTACAGTACATGGGGTTTACACTCCCCGAGCCAGGCTGAGTCCCCGTGGACCTCAGTGGGAGAACTCGGAAAGAATTCTCCCCTGCATCTGCAGGAAGTGTTTTCCGGCCAGAATGCATAAACCATTGCGAGTATCTCCTACAGAGTCTGCTGAGAGAAAGATAATCCATTCCCCTCCAGGCATTTGGCCTGGTAGGAAGCACTGGAGAGCCCCGCCTCCGATGATACTAATAAGAGTTACTCTGGAGAATCTCACAAAAGCCACATCCCGGAATACTGTTCATTTTCCCCACAGGTTTTGCATTTCTCAGAAAACAACATAAGAGGAAGAGAGAACTGGAATACAAATGGTGACCTTAAGAAAATGTATAAAACAAAAGAGCGAATAAAGATATTCTATTCACACAGCCTCTCTGAAGATTCGCCTTAGCTAGATCAGGACAAACCCGTGGTCCCAGACTCATAAACCCTTTCCATATTGACTAGATAAAATCCGCTTCTCCAAGTGACCCTTAGCTTTAGCACTTCAAAGGGAAGCATACAATTATTTTTATTATCACCACGACACTTGACAGCAATCCAGAGAAAGCCAATGAAAGCCAGGACTAAGTTAATGCCCTCATACGAGCAGAATAGTGGAGCCCAGGGCTGAGCCCCAGCACATCATTAAGGGAAGATGGAAGGGAAACGAAGGCCTTAAGAGCTGACATTAAAAACTGAAATCCATTTTGTAAAAGACAGACCTCGTGTATTTTTTAAAGCCCAGAGCCATGGCAGCTAAAGGGTAATAAAAATCATGTATGAGAACGTTATGGTGGTTACATTGTTCCAAGAACCCTTGATCCAGGATTTGGTATATATCACTATAAATGTACAACTCTGCTCAGAGCTGGTGGAAATTCTCAAAATTGCAGGGGTTGAGGGAGGTGGCTAAAACTCCGATAGAAAAACAGGAAATAGGGATAGAAGTATCCAGCTCACAGACATGAGTATAAATAGAATACAAATATATGAAAAGACATAACTATAATTGTCTGTCCAGAAAAATAAAATTTTAAAAAGAAAAAGTTGTGCACTTGATGAACTAGTTTGGTGACACAGAAGTAGAGCTGGGACGTAGGCGTGTTATGCTCTGCAGACGGAAGGGTGAAGTAGATCTGCATCTGATGGCATCAGGTTTGTAAATAGATTCAGCCTGGGAATATTCATCAGAAGTTTTTACATATTTACACCATTCGATCTAGCAGTTCCAGCTTCCAGGGGTTTACAAATGGAGACACTTGCACACATGCGCATTGATTAGAACGTTCACAGCAGTGAGTTTTTAATAATGGAAAGCAACCGGAATATTGAAGGCCTGTTACATTCCTTTAATGTGGGGCATTTTTTCATTTAAAAATTGGGGGGGTATACATAGAAATTATTCATAGTAGTTACCTCTGCGGAATGGGATTATTAGATGCATTTCAATGCATCCTTTTTGGAAAAGTTAGAAATACTTAGCACATAATTTTCTTATCAAGAAAAAAGTACAACATATCGTCAGGTGATAATACAGATAGAAGAACTGTGGAAGTTACTGTTCTTGAGCGTGAATGGCTGTGGAGTATGCAAGAGACAACAGCGGACAGCTAAGCTGTGGAGGACATGCTGCTGTCTCCAAGGAGGCACAAGAAGACAAGGCCAGTTGTGTGTACGCTCGACTCCTGGAAAGTCTTTCATAGGAGAAAGTTTCCTAGACCTCACTCCTAATCGATGCCATACGCGTACAGAAATGACTTCCATGCTTAGGATTCTGCTTTAAAGTAATAAGTGCGCAGATTCAAAGTAAATGCTTTACCAGCTTTTGTTTCTCAATGAAAGTATTCATTTCAACAGACATTGTTACCAAAGAAATACTTGCTTTGTAGCCAGTTAGTATTTCCATGAGCTTCAACAAATATTTTCAAATGCTTGCTGCCTTTAATTACACACAAGTAGTTCTATGAATGCCTGCTGTGCTCTTAGTTTGCAAGTACATGGGGTGAGTGTAAAAAGGGAAAGCATAACTAACAATGACTAGACCATGGTGTTTCCGATTTTCAATTTTAGGTAAGCATTTGATGAAATGCTAGACTGATGTTTTCCACTTAAAATGTGGTGCCGGTATTGTATGAAAAAATGACCCCTTCATCCAAACATGCCCGTCTGTGGTGCACAGCAGCATTTGGAAATATTAAAAATGAAGTAAGAGCCCTCTCACAAAGCCATGATGGGGGCACTGTGCATCTCAGTTTGTTCACAAAATCAGTAGAGGAAACGCTGAGAAATGACCACAAGGAGATGATACAGGAGCATTAACCATCCTCAGGGCTTCCAGAAGTCCTTGACATCGTGGAAAGGTGCCCAGAGAAGCCGACTCACATACAGGCTTGCAGGGCTATCTGACTTCCAGTCTGCAGCCCATCAGTGGCCAATTCTACATCTCCCCTTCTTCAGAGACAGTATTTCAGTTTTATCATCAAGAGTTAAAGCTTTCTAGGCGAAGTATTGTTGACCTTCTCTTAGACATTAGCTCATCTAATCTCTTATTTTTCATCATTTAGGCCATAAATATCTACCTCCTGTACACCAGGTAGAAGTGAAAACCGAGGCCCCCAGGAATTAAGAGGTTGTCCAGTGTGACACAGGGCCAGGGCTTCTGTTGCAAGGCATGGTGAGCAAGGTGTCCATAGAACCAGGTCTCACGTGAAAGCTGTACTGAAGAACCTTTCACTTCCAAGCTCATTTATGTAGTTGTTGAATTCATTATTTCTTCTTTGTTGCTAGGCTTCTTAGACTTTTTTTTTAGTCATTCTGAAGTTGCCTTAAATTCTGATTTGCTTTTTTAAGAGGGAAAAGACAGAGGCCCCTTATTTGAAACTTTCTGGCCTGTGGTGTCTGCAGCCTGGCTGAGGGTCTCTGCATACCCTAGTGCTGCTTTGAATGCTCATAGTCCTGCAACCTTTGAGTAGATGAATGTGTATTTTATGATCACTGTCTCACGTGGGGCAGGAGCAACACCTGGCTCTCATTTAAAATGTCCAACAAATGCAGCCTGGGTAGTGTGGGACACTTTTCATTTCACCTCCCTCTGAATTCACCGGCGAAATTTTTTTATACATCTTGCAGGTCATTTCCAAGAATCTCTGGTACTAAAATACCACAGGGTTGTGCTAACCTGCTTTACTGAGGATTAAACTTTGCTCCATTGTGGATAAAACTGGGATTTCACAAGCCGGAAACGACATCTTCGGTGCTAAAATTAGTCCCACGTTAGATTCTGAAAAAACTTTGGGGAGGTGACATTTTAAAATCTTTACCAAAACTCCTTTTAACATGTAAAACAATTATTTCATTTTATTATTTCACTTTACAGGCTGTCATTTAGAAGAGAAGAGACATGCTACCACCAGGGCCGTCTTGCATTTATACCCAGACTTGAGTTCCCTATATGCTGGTAGAGACAAATACAGGAAGAGAACTGGCCACTTACACTGCTGGGCAAAGGAATTTGGATGCAGTGGTGAAGACAGAAAATACCCCGGCCTGGACTGCATTTTCTTTTACTTGCATCTCACTATGGTGTCCGTGTGTTACAGTTCACTGATCCATTATTTGTCCTCATCATGGTATGTTACAAAGGGACTGATTTTGGTCTAAATAAACACAGAAATACTAGATGGAAAGGTCGCCCTTCTTGGAGAGAATAGAAGGAAGAACAATGTCAAGATTTAGACACATCCAAATGGGTATAGATCCTGACATTGTGTTTCCTATATCATTTATGTGTCTCTATTATCTTCCATCATCTCAGAGAATTTCAAGATCCTTCTATTCCCAAGTCTTCCTCATTTCCATAGGGGAGGGTTAATATGTCAGCCCTGTCCCGGTCACAGCAGAGGCCTGAGAAGTGGCAGTTCTACAGGTCTGATGAGCAAGTCCCTCTGGTGATGATACGGTGACCTGAGCATCCCAACCAGCGAAAGAAGCAAAGCGGGGATGTTTGGGTAAAGAACAAGCAGTCCACTACAACAGCACCAGCACATGCTGGGCCAATGTCAATGAACAAAAAACTGCTCAGAAGGAAAGCCCAGTAACAGAAGCTGTAGTTTCTGCAGGCTGGTCTGTTTTATGACTATTGCTAGAACAATATAAAAAATAAACATGGTGTGTCATGGAAGCGTAAGAGTTTTAATTGTAAGGAATCCCAGGGTGAGTTTAATGGAATCACCTCTTTGTCTGGATTGAGTAAACTAAACTCATGAGTCAACAAGTGGCTTATAGAAGGCCACAGAGCTGGCAGAAGGCAATCTGGTTTACAGAGGAGATCATGACAAGAGTGTGGATCCTCCTCAATAGCTTACAAAAATTCAAGGTGAAAAGATTTCACAGCACGAATCTTTGAAGTGTATCACCCTGTTGCTGTCTGCTCTGCTTAAAATATGAAGTTTCTCCCAATGACTCATGTCCCCATGTAGGCACGTTCAGAGCTGGAGCCTGGGAAGAGGGAGAGGTCAGTGGGGGACCTGGAGGTTTAGCCATCCCCGGCCCTTCCTGGCCTGCTCAGCTCCATCTCTCTCTGTTTCTCACGTGACATGAACAGCTTTCCTTCCCGCAGACTTCTGCCACAACATCTCTCCCTCGCCACAGACCTAGAAGCAATAAAGCCTATGATATAATCTAAAACCTCTGAAGCCAGGAGCCAAAATAAATACTTTTTTCTTGATATTGCTTGTATTTGTGGAGAAGCAACCATGAAAGAGTAGTATATTCAATTCTTCAGGGAGAGATTTCAGTATCTCAGAAGGAAATTCTCTCAGTGCTTCACGAAAATCTATCTTCCTTCACAGAGGGAACTGTGAATCTTATAGCACAAAAACTAGGACTAATAGTCAATTTATTATCACAGTCAGGGAGATTTTTTATTAATTTATGAAGATCATGGGACTGAGCTGAAAACAGGACCACTGAAACCCAGACAGTTGCTAGCAACACAAAACAAATCAGCCAAAACAGAAAGTGGAAATGAGCTTTATTCCTCCCCTGTGCTCTCTTATCGTCTGTCTCTGGCTCAGAGGTGAAGAGATTAAGTGAAACATTGCAAAACTAAAATTATGCTAACCAAAAAGAGGTTAAGTAAAATGAGCAGTAAAATGGTGGACCACAATAATGACAATAACCTGTTAGGTTTAGGATAACAAACTGTAAGGTGGAGGCTGTCTTTAGAAAAATGGGAAAAGGATGACATTATCAAACCAATGAGAGGTATTAGCTACTGAGGCATTAAAACAAATTAACGCAGAAAGCATAGTGTCGTGGTCATCATTTTCTGTTCCTGTAACGAACCACCTGAGACTGAATAATTCATGAAGAACAGAGCTTTATTTGGCTCATGGTTTTGAAGTGTGGGAAGCCCAAGGGCAGGATGCAGGCATCCATTCATGGCCAGGTAAAGGCTTTGACATAGCTTGAATCTAAAATGTTTCCGAAAGTCCCACATGTTAAAGTCCGGTCTTCAGCCCTGGGAAATGGTGGAACCATTATTTTAAGAGGTGGGACCCAGTGGAAGGAAATTATGTCCTTAGAAGAGATACTGGACTATAACACCCTCCAATTTCTCTCTCACTTCCCAGCCACAGAGAGTGAGCAGCTTCCTTGGCCAGATGTCCTCATTGACCTGCTCTGCTGACCACAGGCCCTAAAGCAATATGGTCAACTGACCGTGGACAGAAACCTACTGAACAGCCTAGCTGCTCCGGGCATGACTTGGCAGAGGGCATCACACAGCCGGTCGCAGCCCTCTTCTCCCTTCTCTTATCAGCTCACTAAGGCCAGGGTGCAGGCCCCAGCTTCAGCCTTCCTCTCTCCCGAATCACTCCTGTAGAGCCCCCCTCCAAACACCATCAACAGACGAACTTAGAGGTTAAGTTTCCAACACAGGAACATCTGGGAACACGTGCAAACCACAGAACGCTGAGAGTCTGAACCAAAACCACTGGCAGCTACTACAGAGTTGATACCAGGACAAGGAAGAAAAGGGACTGACGGATACTTATAAACTTACTAATTTTAACAGTTAAAATTATTTTTGTTTTATATGTATTTTCAAGTAAGATAAAACAATGAAAAGAAAGGAAACATGAGCTGATTTTAAATAGAAAACATAAAACTTGCTGGGCGTGGTGGCTCATGCCTGTAATCCCAGCACTCGGGAGGCAGAGACAGGAGGATTGCTGAATTTGAGGCTTGCCTGGGCCACATAGTGAGCTGAGGACCAGCCTGAGCTACAAAGTGAGACCCTGTCTCAAAAAAAAAAAGAAAACATAAAACTAGGCCAATATAACAGTAAACATAAATGCCTTAAAAACTGAGATCTTTTGAAAAGACAACTGTTTTCAAATTGGACTTATAAACTTAAGTCAAGTTATGTGCTACTAATAAAGATATGCCTAGAAAGACATTAAAATGTTGAAAATAAATAATTAAGAAAATTTAGTAATAGCATAAGGATAGATGAAAATCGGAAAACAGAGAAGAAAGTCTATACAGCACTTACATGGTTGTATAATTTATTCCAAAAGCAACAGCTGCAGTGCCACAGGAGAAGTATAAATGTTTCAGGAGGTGGTACTGGGTTAACTCCTTCATCTCTTACCTGATTCCACACACAAAAGGAATTCCAGACAAATAATAAGCTAAATATGAAAGACAAAACAATACATTTCCTATAAAACAAAAACATAAAAGGGCACTTTCATAAGCTTGGGTATGTAGAGATTTCTTAAATAAGTTGCAAGAAAGCACTGATCATCTGGGGGAAAAAATAATTGATTATCTTTAGAATTTAGAACTTTTGTTCATTGTGAGATATCATTAAGAGAGTAAAAAGGTAAACCACAGAGTTGGAGAAGATATTTGTAGTACATGTAACGGACCCTTGATCTATAAACTCAACTCATTCTGGAGGGCAGGTTATAGCTCAAATAAGCCAACTGAAGGCTCAGGCTCTTCTACACAGCTGTCAAAATCTTTGTCTGTATACAGAAAGATCTCAGTGTTCTTAGAGAGACCCTCACACAGGATTTATTTCTCAACTCACCTCTCACAGGAAGAGATATTGTAATGTTCCTTCCAGAACACTTTAAAGGTTAAATCTGTATCTAAGGCTATCTGGAAGCACAAGTGGCAGGCATTTGTGTTGTAGCTTAAGATTTTGGTCATAACTTTAACTCAAGTTAACCCAATTTATACCTCAAGTTGTTTGTGTGTCAGGCCAATTGTAACTCTAGAGTCCAGTGTGTGTGTGTGTGTGTGTGTGTGTGTATTCATAAGACTTATATGGAGAATATTTATAAAGAATATCTGGGGCCGGAGAGTTAGCTCAGTGGTTCTGGCACCTGCCTCGCAAGTGCAAGGTCCTGAGTTCGATCCCTGGTAACCACATACAATGCTGGGTGTGGAGACTCACGCCCACCAGCAATCAACCAGCAATTAGCACCACATACCACAGTGCTGGGCATGGTGGCTCATGCCTGTAATCCCAGCTCAGAGCTAGCCTGAACTACAAAGCAAGACCCTGTCTCAAAAAAAAAAAAAAAAAAAAAAGAATATCGGTAAATTAAAAAGAAAAAGGCAGAAAAACAGGAGTGCATTGAACAGGTACTTCTTCATAGAAGAGAATGTTCAATTGACAAATAAGCAAAAATAAAGTGTTAATATCATTATGCATTAGGAAAATTCAAACAAACCGCCACTGAGGTGCCACTCCATAAGCACTAGAAAGACTGTAAAAGTGGTTTGGGGCGACTAAACCTCTAATTCACTGCTGCTTAGAGTGAAATTTTTATAACTATTCTAGAGCACTATATGGAAGTATTATATTCCTAGTGAACAACAACACTAGAATAAAACATCAAATTATCCAATAATTCTGACTCAGTTTTATACCAAGCCAGTGTGTGTGTGCATGTGTGTATGTGTGTACATAAAGGATAAGCACAAGAATGATCATAGCAGCACTATGTACTTGCCATAAACTGAAAAAAACCCAGATGTACATTACCTATAAAATGGATTAATGTGATGCAATAAAATGAATTTCTATTCAGGAATGAGTGTGCTGTTTGTACATATGGGCATATGACAATATCACAAGTTCAGTGACTCAGGAAAGAAGTCAGAAAATAATGCAAGCCATATGACTTAATTTCTATAAAATATAAAACCAAATAAAACTAATCTTTGGGACTAGAAGTCCCACTAATGTTTACCTTCAGTGTGGCATGTGATGGGCGGGCTTGATGAGACCTTCTGAAGTGCTGGTGATTTTCCTATTCTACTTCTGGTTCCCTTGGAGACCTCACTGTGGAAAACTCACGAAGCGCTCTCTTTCCCTTTCTGCAAGCCTATGTCTTGGTTATTTTCTTGTCGCTGAGACAGAAGACCCTACATCCACACACGAAAGGGAGAAGGGTTCATTTTAGCCCGCAGTTTGTGGAGGTTTCAGTCCACAGTTACTTGGCTCCAAAGGAGAGCAGCAGGACAGTGGAGAAGCAGTCCGTGGCAGCAGAGCGGCTGTCTGCACAGAGCCTCCCTTTCCCTTGCGTTCCAGTCAGGCCACAAGCATATTGTTCAGTGCTGCCCGTACCCAGGCTAGGCCCCCTCTCATCCACACCCAGAGCTATGCTAAACCAGTCACTGGATGAAGTTATCGCATACCTTAGTCCATACTCACATGCTGTCACCTCTGAAAAGCCCTACTAATGGTGCGTGAGACTTCTAGATCTAGATGCTGGCCAGCACAGCATGTTACTCTTCGCCACTATTTTTTTTGTTTTTGAGACAGGGTCTCGCTTTGTAGTTCGGGCTGGCCCTGAGCTCACTATGTAGCCCAAGCAAGCCTTGAACTCAGCAATCTTCCTGCCTCTGCCTCCCGAGTGCTGGGATTACAGGCATGAGCCACCACGCCCGGCACTTCGCCACTAATTTTTAATTTAAAACATAGGCAGTGTTTTCAAATGAACTCAAGCTAAAAGAGAACAGAGATAGAAAGGATAACAGTAGAAAAGGCTATTTCACAGCATCAAGAACTACATGAATGAAAGAATGTTATTTTATATTGACAACAGGCCAATCCACCAGAAAGGCAACCAGTTGCAAATCTCTAATCCTCACATGAACTAGCATCAGAGGGTATTAAGGAAAATATTTGAAAGGGAAGATATTTACCCAAGTCTATTATTCGTGTACATATTGAGGACAGCCTCATAGTGGGCCAACTCTAAACACAGTGATTCTTGATCTTAGCCAAAAGGCCAAGAAGCGATAACACAGTGATTCTCGAGGGCAGAGGCAGAGCCAGCCACAGCGTGAGCTTCTGCCCTCTCACTCGGGCTAACAGCACCATCGCCACCTCCTCTGTCAGCAGTTCGCTCACTGGTGTGGCTCTGTTGGTCCTCAGCTCAACACAACGTCGCGGCAGGTCCAGGACAGATCCGTTCCGGAGGAGAGGTGGTGTTCTGTCCTCGCTGTAGACGGAGCACAGAGGAGGGCAGGAGAACACGGAGGTGTGCTGCACCCCACAGGCCCGAGGGCGATGTGATTTCCGAGCAGCGCTGCTTCTCCCCAAGGCCATCCTGCCCTTGGCCTACACACGCCCACTCGGAAGGCTTGCTGCTCTTAGACCCTAACCCTGTGCTCGTGACTGAAAGTACTAGTCGGAACCCTGGTCCTAAGAGACCCCAGCCTCTGAGCTCACCTACCTATCACCCCATCGTGGAGCCCCATGCACCCAGCACCTCTCCTGCCCCACGTAAAGGAAAACTTGCCTACGGTTTTATGGGCGCTTGGCCTAATTTCTTGTGCCGCCTGGGAGAGGAAACCTGGAAGGTTCCACCTACACAAATTCACAACTTTGTTTATTTTCCTTTCAAGTCTCATTCTGAGGCCAAGACGTTGGCGAGATGAATGGTCCATTTATTGCCCTGGGTTAGGGCGTCCCAGTCTGTCACCGCACAGTGTGTTTTATGTGTGAACTTGGATCCTAAGTGAAGAACACCCAAAGGAGAGCGGTGGATGGAAGTGACATCATCGGCCACTGGGAATCAATGGTCTTGTTTGAAGACTGATTTAAAGGGTGATGGGTCATGGTAGACCCTACCCTGAATATCAGCAGGCAATGGCTGCGGAAAATAAGTAATACTAGAATAAAATGTGTGAACGAGAGCACCCAGGGGACAGTGAATAACAAGACAAAACTTAATCAGCCAGAGTTCACTTGGGATCTCTAGAGCCAAAGGGAAATTCGTAATAGAGAGAAGAGTCACGGGCGATGGGAAAGGGTGCTGCCTGGTGAAGTGGAGCCATTGCCAAGAAACTTTGTCTGCAGGCTGGAGGGTTAGCTCAGTGGTTCCGGCGCCTGCCTCGCAAGTGCAAGGTCCTAAGTTCGATCCCCAGTAACCACATATAATGCTGGGTGTGGAGACACGCCCACCAACAACCAACACCGCATACCACAATGCCGGACGTGGTGGCCCACGCCTGTAATCCCAGCACTCGGGAGGCAGAGACAGGAGGATTGCTGAGTTTGAAGTTTGCCTGGGCTACATAGTGAGCTCAGGGCCAGCCTGAACTACAAAGCGAGACCCTGTCTCAAAAGCAAAAAAAAAAAAAGAAACTTTGTCTGCAGACAGGTCTGGGGCTGGAGCTCAGGGGTAGAGCCTGTGCCTACTGCCGGCCTGGGCTCAATGCCAGCACTGTCCTCCCCACAAAAATAAACAAAAAGAAGTAAAGTAATGACAACTGCCCAGTTGTCATTCTAAAAGAATAAAAGCTAAATCCAAATACACAAATATACTAATCACAGAGATGTCAAGAGTGTGGTGGACTCAACCCACTGAGAGAGCCTTTACAGAGAGTTCCGGGGCCCTCCGAGGAAGGGGGTGCTGGGTGGCAGATGTGGCAGCTGAGAACAGGGAGTCACTAAAAGTAGACAGACAAACCTTCTGGGGAATGAAGGACTGACCAGCCGCCTTCCCTCCAGCCCTGCACCCACCTCCCTCATGTGCCTTCCTCTGCCTCAAGCGAGCGTCTTCCTTTTAACTATAAACCAGTCACACAAGAAGCCATTTTTCCTTGTCTTCCTAGCCCAGTGGCCATCGTCTATCAAGTGGTTCATTCGTGCCCTGTCAACATCTAACTTCTGGAATTCATGCCATTTCCTCTGTTTCAATTATTAGTAGATTTCAAATAAAATTTCGGTTCACCTTTACCAAAATTTGTCAGAACTTCATTTTCATGAAGCGCTTGTATGAGCTCATCTCACACCCAGCTCCATTTTATGTCCCAAGCCCGCTTCCCCTGTCCCCCGTCCTCTCACTGTCCTTATTTAGGGGCTGTTGGGTTCTGCACAGAGTGCAAAACTCACCTCCAATTGTCTGATATAAAGGCCTGGCATTCATAAATGACATCAGAGTGACTTCTAAAAATCATGGTCAATAAAATATTCCTTGCCTTGAGTCAGCTTTTAAAGAATTTAGAAAACACAAGCTCAAAAATTACAAATACTTAAACTGAAACTTAGAGGTAGGACTACGCATGTCTTGCGTTAACTTCTGATTCATGATCCTTAGCAGGTAATGAAAACATTTTAGGCCTCTAATGAGAAAGCAATTCCATTTCATTGATCCAGGAGCTAAGAAAGTATCCAGATATTAACATGAGTTCTACCAAAACTTTCAGAGTATGCTATTTCAGATAGGCTGCAGGACTGCTAATATTCGAAGGTATTGTATTTTCAAGTTACAAATTACAAAGTACAGTGGAATATTTCTCTAACCTGTTTAATCATATTTACAGGCATGTTTTGTTTTAGAGAGCCACATATTTTATTTTCTTTTTCATCTTTTTGTTTCAGACTGATTATGAAAGAAATCAAAATAATGAATGATAAAGTGAAAGGCAAAATTTCTAATTTTGAATAAGCCAAAAGGGTTAGGGTTATGCTTTTAGTGACCCCATGGTTTAGTGGTTCTAGGTTTCCAAGGCTTTCCACCCGTGCTATTTAAAAGCTAACGAGGAAAACCGAAAATAGCATGTCAGTCCTCCGGTTAACACCGGTGTGGTGCCCTTATGTGTTCAGCACCCCCGCATTCCACACAGAGCCCGTGAATTCACCGTCTCTTTCACCGACAGCAGGAATTTAATGTAAACAAGGATGATCGTATTTCACTGGTCACATGGACGGTTCTTCCCAGTCACCGACTGAAAGCCTGGAGCTTGCGTTCATTACCGTGTTAAACGTGTTAAATCTGTAAATTCCCGTCGTGACCACCAGAGGGCGAGCGCTACCCAGTGCATCCAAAGGTATCGAACCTCTACTGCCGCTGACGCCTGCTTAGCTCTAGTTCCAGCGCGAGACTGCTTACACTGGTTGCTATTTTTATAAATCCCATTATAGCTTTAAGTGCCCATTATTAAATCTTTTCTAATTATGAAGTTCAACAACGATTCAGGTAAAGTGCTTTACACAGTGTGTTTTGATTGGTATTGACCTTCATAACCCATTTAAAAATAACAGAGGGGCCAGGGATTTAGCTAAGTGGTTCTGGTTGGTGCCTCGCAAGCGTAAGGTCGCTAGTTCGATCCCTGTTACTAAAGATAAAAATAATATGGAGCCAAACCTTAGAATATTCTCTTCCTAACCTACACATCTTTTTCAGGCTTTTCTGCTACAGAAGGCACAGTGCAAGGTTAACACGCCATTTCCAGAAGAGCTTCGGCTTTGAACTGCTTGATTAAGCCCCGAACAGGTGAGTGGTTCTAGTGGAGTTTACTCTTTAAAATTATGCTTATTTTTTGTTATATGTGTATTACAATATACGCCCTTCCGACATTCCCACTAATATGCACTTTGTGGAATTCCACATTGTGGATATTATTTCATCAGAGGACTATAGGAGAACTCTTGGGAAAATAAACTTTTTCGTAGTTGAGAAAGACAGACTTTATGCCACTGTTTTGCTTTTCCTTCCTCATAAACATGCAAGGATGAATGTTTGTACCAATATACTTTCTCTAGTGAGTTTTCTACAAACTCGGACTAGGGAATTCCATCAGATTATTTCAATTTAAATTACTTTTATATTATTTAAATAGATGAATATAGACAAGTATTTTTATTTAAAAAGAAAATATATTTTCTCACATTTATTTACCAATACTGTGTAATTTAAAATTGAAAGCCAAATCAGTGAAAGGTGATGCGACTCTATACCACATGGTGGCGCCAGTTCACCGTTTTGAGAAGCACGTTTGCCCCGTCAACCCCGCGAACAAGGAAGGCCAGGGACGCGGGCGTGAGTTGTTTATCCCGCATCGCTCCAGTTTGAAGGACTTTCACATTTACAAGTTGCTACAAGCTATCTAAGTAATAAAGCGGCACCAGAATGCAAAGGGAAGAATGTGAGGAAGTCATTCCTGAGAAGTGGGTTGAGAAGTTTACCCAAAGGGCAATTGCTACAGCTTTGCACAGCAGCGTGGTGCACGGTCTCCGGGTGCGCAGGACCCTTTCACCGTATTGCACTGTGCTCTCCGTGCCGTCTAGGGAAGCAGCCCAGGGAGCAGGTGGAGTCTTCCCGGCCTCCGAAGCTGCAAACCCCTCTGCAGCTTTCTGGTGCTGTGGCCCCAGCTGCGGCTGTACCTGCCATCCCCATCTGTCCCCGCGGACCAGAGCAGAGGGGTCCACAGTGCCGACCCCGCCACCCAAGGGTCCCCAAGGAGCCTGTCTTCCCCCGGAAGTGGGAAATGACTTCTCGTCTGCCCTTTCAGCTGGGAGCTGAAATCCGCAGCCTGCGTCTAGTCTGTCGTGACAGGAAAGCTGCAGAAAGCAGAACACCATCCACTCATTTCTTATTCATCGAGAAGGCGATGTGTAATATGATTACACGCGTGAGGGATCGGATGAGACAGGCGGTATGAAAGCCAAGCTGGAGAGCGTTAACTGGGGAAATGGGTGGTAAATGCTGCTCCGTGTCTCTGTAGTCAACAGGGAAAGGGGATGGAGCACACTCGGACAAATGCAGAGAGACACACAACTTTCCTACCAAAGTTTAAAATAAACTTCTCTCCCAGGAAGAGGCTCTGCGTGCTCGGTCTGTGCCAGGCCTTCTGCCGTGTGCTGAACCCCCAATCTCTGTTAATTACCCCCGTTTTAAAACTAAAGACAAAGAGGCTCCAACAAGTGAATGAATTCACCCCCTGAGCAGGACCCGAGCCGTCCTGCCGCCCACCCACGCGCAAATCCTCACATGCGGAGCCCACTCCGGGACCTGCACGCTGATGTGGCCTGGCACTGCCCGGACAGCCAAGGCCGCCCCACAACTGGCCACTACTGGCTCTGGACACCACGTCCACATCCCACATAGCGGGGGAAGCCGCAGCCTCGGCCCTTCCAAAGCACAGGTGTCTGTGAGCTCTAAGCCGAGCCACTGTGTGCCCAGCGCAGGAGCGGGAGCAGGAGCCGGGCTCAAGCAGAGGGGCTTCTCGCCGAAGCTTTTGGGTCAAGCCCCAAAGAGGTCATGGGGGAGATTCACCTTTCAAGTCTCCAGCAACTTCCTGGGAAATCTTTGTGCACTCCAAATAATACTCGTTTTCACATTTCATTTTGCAGTTGTAGTCAAATGCTCAGCGTAAAACTGCTCGGAATGTTTCAGCGTTAAAAGATGTTGTTATGGTGAAAGATACATCGCTACCGGTCCACCGCGGAGTTCCCCTCACTGCTATGACTGAGGCAGCTCCGGGTCGTCCTGGCCTCGGTCGTGCCGCTCTGACTGCGTGGAGGTCTTCGGTGGGCTCCCAACACCTGCCTGTCATGGCCACTCGGACTTTAGAGGAGCCAGAAGTTGCACGGTGACAGATCTAGTGAACTGGGTGCGTGGGGACACACCCTCATTTTCCAGCAGCCTACCTTTCGGTTAGACGGCACCCGGAGGTCACGTGCAGCAGATTCCTGATCATAGCTCTTGAAGACAGCAGAGGGGACCCCAGAACTGCTTCGCAAAGTGGCGAAATGATGGGGCGAGTGTGGTGGGAGTCAGGGGGAGTACTGTGAGAAGGATGGACGGCAACATCGTTAAGTAAGAATTTTTTGTTTGTTTGTTTTTTGTTTTTTTGCTTTTTGAGACAGGGTCTCGCTTTTGTAGTTCAGGCTGACCCTGAGCTCACTGTGGTGCCCAGGCAAGCCGCCGCGAACTCAGCAATCCTCCTGTCTCTGCCTCCCGAGTGCTGGGATGACAGGCGTGAGCCCCCACGTCCGGCATTGTGGTATGCGGTGTTGATTGTTGGTGGGCGTATCTCCACGCCCAGCATTGTATGTGGTTACTGGGGATCGAACTCAGGACCTTGCGCTTGCGAGGCAGGCACTGGAACCACTGAGCTAACCCTCCAGCCCAACTAAGAATTATTTTTAATATAAACATTCATTTATTCAATATATTCAGTATTTTGATCATTCATATATTCAGCTCCTTGAATCATAAAACTTCAGACTTCACAAGTTTGGGATCTGCCCCTTCCTGTGCCTTTTTCAGTTTTCATTTTGTCTCTCAGCCCCAAAATACTGAAGCAATCTCTCATAAATCCCGAAGCCTTTATTGCTGGTGGAATGTCCTAAATACGGTTTTCTTGGGAAAGAAAAGAAAGGAAGGAAGAGAAGGAGGGACGGACGGAATTTTAAATAGACTTGCTCGTCAGCTCGCTCCGCCGAAGGAGGATGCCTCGGACAAGAGTGTCTCGAACCAGAGCCTGAGTGCTGAAGCCAAGATCCTGCAGTTTGGGGACATTTTGTTAGCAACACCATCCCGTCATTTTGACCAGCAGTGACCTGGCCCCGTCCGTTCCTCGCGCGGAGGCCCCGCAGCGGCGACAGTGGCGGCGCCGGGTTGGTCCGCGAGCGCAGACAGAGCCACCGGGAGACGCGACAGACACGGACAAACACGCCGGCACAGCGGGGACCAGACGACGGTCGCCCGGACGGCTGCAGACAGCGAGAAGAGATGATCGGGAGTGATTTTTACCGCAGCGGAATAAGTCTTTGAGGGAACAGAGCCGGTGACTTAACAGCTGGAGCTCTGCCGCATGGCGCTTCATCAGTACGTACGACTGTTTGTGCCGACACTTGTTTAAAGGGAAAACCTACTTCAGCCAGAAGCGGTGGCACGGGCCTGTAACCTCAGCACTCCGGGAGGCTGGTCTGGAGAACCCCAAAGTGAAGCCCAGCCGGGCAGCGAGGCAATCGAACAAGACCTCGTCTCAAGCCCAAGCGCGCCTCTTGCTGCGGAGTTGTGCGCAGCCCCTCGCCTTGGCCCGCAGCGCCGCCCGGGCCGCCGGCTGCTCGGCTTTCCGCGGATCCACGGCCCCTCCAGGCCCTACCGCGGGCGCGCTGAGGAAGGGACGTCGCGGCCACGCGGGGCGGGCGGGGTGCTGACCTCCTGGCCGCGGGGAACAGCGCAGCTTAGGGCTCGGCCTCCTGCTCACCTGGGGTCCCGGAGCGAGAGCGAGGAAAGCGGTGAAGACGCGTCGCCGAGCTTCGCGTCCAGTACTCACAGCGCAGGTCTGGCCTTCCGGCTTCCTTGCAGAAAACATCTATGCGTGATTTAGGGCTTCACAACCCAGGCTGCCTTCTACGCCGTTCACACGAGTGAAAAGCAAGGTGAAGAGGATTTTTTTTTTTTTTTGAGACAGGGTCTCGCTTTGTAGTTCAGGCTGGCCCTGAGCTCACTATGTAGCCCAGGCAAGCCTCGAACTCAGCAATCCTCCTGCCTCTGCCTCCCGGGTGCTGGGATGACAGGCGTGAGCCACCACGCACGGTTGAAGAGGAATTTTTTCAGTGTGAAGCAGTTTGTTCCATCGTGGCGTTTCTTCATCTGATGTGTGTTTGGGTAAAGCAGAAATTAAAAAGCGCTAGTTTATCTTGGGCAGCCTGTAAATTCCAGGGAGCCCAGCTGCTGCAAGCTTTCTGCGGACAGACGGCCTGAAAGCCCGGCCTTCCGATTTCTTGTTCTTCATTGATAGGGACTATAATCAGAACTGCAGTATAAACTTAGAATTATGTGATAGCTTTAGTCTAGACTTAAACTTGTTGGCTGTTTCAGTTCATTGCTAAAGAAATCCTAGCTCTCATACCCTCAAATAAAATTGTATTTTCTAGAAAAACATCTTTTGTGAAAAAGAAATGTACTCATGGATCGTGAACTCCCTTATGTAGGCGTGGGTGGTTTGTTATTCAAGCTTCATGTTTTGAGATAGTTAAATACATAAACAAGCCCTCGAGTAGAAAGTTGGTTGATAGTTTTGAATTTTTCCTCTTTGAAGACAAGACTGAAAGGAGCAGCTTTCTTTGTCTCCATTCTCCTGTCTTCCATCTTAAAAAAAAACTGTCCTCAAAAGGCTTTATAGGATTAGTAATTACACGGTGTCACCTATTGACAGGAGAAAAGCCATTAGACCAGTCTGTAGTTATCTGAAATTTAAGTAGGCTCCCCAGAGCTCTTAGGATGACAAATAGGCGCATTTATAGCACTGTGCCTGTCCCGTGGGATTCACTAACCGGTCCGCGGCTGAGAGAGAGGGTGAGGCAGGCTCCGCTCCGGAGGAAGCCAGGCCGCCAGGGGAGTTTCTGAGACCAGCTTGGAAGCAGGGCCAAGGACATCGGCAGCTGTCGGCTGGATCACGTCTCGTCCCGCGCAGCGCGGCGGCTCTCTCCTGGCCGTGTGGAAAACGCTTCTTTCTCCGCAGGTGCTGCTGCCCACAGGGCGCGCGTTCTTTATAAAAGACAAGCAGCTGTGGATTCTGTCTACAGAGCACCGGTGTCCCTGGGGCCCGCTGGGGGCGGGAAGGCCGGGTGGGGAAGGTGGTCCAGGCCCTCGAGAAACACCCCAGGGCGCCCCCCTCCCCCCGCCCCGGTTCACCAGCCACGGGGCAGGTCCCCTCCTCGCCTTCCTTTACAGGCTGTTTCTTTAGCTCTTTTTCGCTGGGTGCTATGAGACGAGGTGGACGGTAGAGGGCAATATGGTGCAAGGTAAGGCTTGGATCTCTCCTTAAACCAGCCGACCCAAGACGCGGTACCGCCACACAATAGGGTGGGGCTGGGTCCTGGCTCCCTCTTCCCCAGCAACGACCCATATCGAGAATTAACTGACAAGCACCGGGGAGCAAATCCACCTGCCCCCGCCTTTCGTTTCTAAGAGGGGAAATTATTGGTTGAAATGTACAAACCCTTTGACAACAGAACAGGCTAATTTCTAGAGGCCTTCATGTCCAATAACCCAAAGGGTAAAAACAAAGTCACAGTGCGACTTAACGGTGAGGGGCAAAGCAGCGCCTGGCAGGGGCACTGGGCGAGGTTGGGGGCGTCTGATGCTCAGAGCTGGGGGTCCTGGTGCGTGGACACCGGGGGTAGGAAGGCCCTACCCCACCCAACAGCCAGGACTTCGTGCCCACAGCGCCACAGCGCAGGAGCCGGGCCTCCCCGGAGGAGGGCGCCGTCCGGCCCGGGCGCTTCCCCTGTGCTGACTTGCTCAGCCAGACTGGTGGGCACCAGGGGAGACAGACGGCCGGCCGTTCAGATCCCTAGAGCAGGAGAGACTGGCCCACCGAGGCCTCGTCCGGGTGGGTGCGGAGTCCTGCTGGGCAGGCTCGGGCCTGGATTCGAGCTCTAGACGCTACCGGCCTTCGGCGGTGTGGCCGGGCCTGTCACTGAGGCTCCTCTGCGAACGGGGCTGGTACCGGCCTCACCCTCCTCGCGGTGCCCTGAGGGGCACAGGCTCTGGCACCGGGACAGGCCTCTCTCACCCTCGCCGTTAGAGCAGATCTGCTCTTCGCTCTTCTCCAAAGCGATTTACTTCACGAGCATCGCAATATCTACCGTCTTATCTTCTTCAGTTCAAAAAGGAAGCTTATTTCTCGTGTGTCGTGATTATATCGCTTATCGAATTATTACGTTTTCAACCGTTTGTGCAGCGCTTTGAGCATCAGTGCTAGGTCCGCTCTGCCCGAGGCTGACCGTGCCCGCGCTTCCCAAGCTAAGGTGCCTCGAGGCGGTTACTTTTCCCGCCTGTGCCTTGGCTTTCCGTCTCTAGAACTGGTGTGAAACCCGCCCATCGCGGTGAACCTCAGGTTAATTGGTAGTGCAAACGCGTCTGGAGCGGTACCTGAGCGCGGTAAGCACTAAGGCACGAGTACTGGAGGCGCAGCGCTGATCAAGTCCACACTGTTTCCCGAACTCGTAAAACTGTTACCCGAACGCACCCGAATAACAGAGCCTGGCCGGCCGGGAGTGAACGCGCCCAGCAGGAACCCAGGCGCACGCTCTGCGTGAGGCGCTGGAGCCGGAGCCGGAGCCGGAGCCGGAGCGCCACGTCCGCTCCGAAACTCAGAAGGTGCCTGTGTCCACAGTCCACGGTGCGCAGAGCAGCGGCGGGACCAGGGTGCCCCGTCCGAAGCTACTCTTACACCTTCGCACCTGCATCAGCGACCTCGCTCCGCCGTCACGAGGCCAACCGACTGGGACCCACCTTCTCTGTGACTCGCGAGCCGCCCACCTGCGGGAGTGCAGGATTTCTTCCAAAACAACGCCGACCCAGGGCTCACACTAGCCCCGCTGACACCGCGCAGCCGTCCAAGCGAGTTTCTCTCGCCCTGTGCTAAGTGTGGGTTTGTGCTTCTGTTTCTTCATGTACGGAAGCTGTAGGCCAAGGCTTCATTGCCAACGCCGGGTCCTCGGGTCCTCAGCAGAGCCGGTCTCCACGCACAGTCCTGCACGTCGGCCAGGCCTGCAGGGCCGCACAGGCCAGAGGCTCGCGGCCGTGGGAGGGCGGGAGGGCTGATTTCGGACCGTTCAGGGTCACTGGAGTGTAACGCGGGTAGCGAAGCATCACTTGTGCAGTCTTTGTGCTGCCATATAGGTTCAAAATAAACTGCACTTTTAAAAGTTACTTTTTAAAATTTTTTGTCAGTACTGGGAATTGAACCCAGGGCTTTATGGGTGATAAGAAAGTACTCTTCCACTGGGTTACAACCCCAGCCCAATTAAAACTTTCTTTTGATCTGTCTTTGGCGAGGAAATTTCTCTCCCTCCCCTTTTCACTCACGTTTTGTCTCTCTTCTTCCTGTCCTTTTCTGCTTGTCCCCCCTCCCCTTCTCTCTCCATCTCTTTCTCATCTACCCACCCAGTATTTTTGAACAAACTAAATAATTCTCAGACTAGGATGTAAACATTTCTATCTAAAAGTAAATGTATTGCTCTCCTGACAGCGGCCGATGGGGCATCTCCTTCACAGCCAGTGATATTTGTCCCACTTTCCAACATGGTGGCAGAGGCGACGAGCTCAGCCCTTCACAGGCAGGGGGGGGCCACGGTCACTGAAGCGCTTAGCCACGCGCAGCCCTCCAGCTACTCTTCCTCGGCTTCGGTGGCTCAGGAGCCACTTTTTGAGGAGGAGGCACTATAGGACAGAAGGAGGCAGAATTTAAATTTCACTGTGTATCTTCAAGAAAATCTGTCATGGAAGGTTATCTGAGTACCATTATATCTTAGAAGAATGAAAAGTAAATCATTGCTATATTAAACAACCGCAGTTTCCTGGCTTCTTTGTTACTGCAGCAAAGCCTATCCCACCGTAACTAAGTTAATAGTATTAAGTTTTTCAAATTAAAAGCTGAGTAAGTTTAAAGAAATTATTAACTAAAAAATATTCCTGGATATAACAATGCTTATAAAAATAATACTCAGCCCGGCATGGTGGCTCACGCCTGTCATCCCAGCACTTGGGAGGCAGAGGCAGGAGGATTGCTGAGTTCGAGGCTTGCCTGGGCTACATAGTGAGCTCAGGGCCAGCCTGAACTACAAAGTGAGACCCTGTCTCAAAAAAAAAAAAAATTGAATAGTCTTAGAGTTGATTCTTTCAGAGTTGAAAGTCCTGCCCACTTCTGCTTACTGTATTCCCTGGAGAGACCTGGAGTAGGCTTTGGTGAAGTCCAGCCTGGGCTAAAAAACAGCCTTAGGGAAAGACTAGTTCAGGGATCCTGTGTGAGCCTCTGCCTTCTTGGCAGCCTGCTGAATTAACTGACTAAAAAGTGACTGCAGTATGGTAATTAGAGTCATTAAGAGCCTGGAGAAAAAGATTTAACATCATCTACTTTTCCATGGGTGGCATGACACCCTCTCATTATCTGTTCCTTTATGAAATTCAGCTCTTATGGCCCAGTCACGTGGAATGGATACAGGATTCAATACCACATCCTTCAAGGTCAAGTTTTCCTTTTCCAGTTCTGAGGTTCTCACTTGAATCAAAGTCCATGTTATCTGTGCATTACCATTAAACCAGACAGGGAGTGGATGCACATATAATTTGCATTTTGGGATGGTTTAGTATTGATCAAAAGTAAAACTGTTTCAAAGCAAGGAGTAAGGCCCATGGAGTCATTTGGTTTCAAATAATTTCTCCAAAGAAAGTGGGTGAATTGATTTTGAGCTTTGGATATGTCTGGGACTCAGTGACAAAGCCGTAAAAACACACAAGTCACTAGGGAATCAGACTTCAATTGTGAGGCAAGTTTGGCTGTTTGTCTTTGGACACGTTGCTAAGCAGCAGGTATGGCAGTGCCCTGCTGATGGTCTATTAGTAACCCCTAACCCAAGTTCTCACCATGCTCTGCTGAATATTCTGTACATTGGACTCCTTTGAGCCTCAGAATGGACATCTGTAGGAACCTTGTTGTTTTTCCCTTCAGCAGATGAGAAATCCAAAACTTAGTTGGAAAGGATCAGTCACTTCCTGAAAATCACTGGTTACTGTGGTAGGTGGTGGGCCAGAGGGCCTGGGGTGGCCATGGTGGCTTCTCCATCTCACGACCTGCCTTCCGGAAAGGGAACCCTCCTAGACAAGAGCAGGGTGAGCCTTGTTAGGGCCCGCTGGAGATGCTTCTCAAAGCAGTCACACAGCCCCATATTTTTAATGGCTATCTGGCCACATGGGGTTAATCTGCATATGAATGTGAATCGCTCAGCAAGCGGGAGGCGGGGCCAAAAGCCCGAGAGAGCCCTGCTGCTTAGCAACGGGAGAAAACAAGCAACGCTGAGAAGGACAGGAAATGATCTTGGGGTGGGCGGGACCCTCCAGGAAGGGGGTGGGATCACTGGGAGGTTGGGGCAGGGAGGACTGCAGGCTCCCCGGCGCGGCCTTAGAAGCAGCCAGGAAGATCTTTCGAGAGAGAAACACTCTTTCAGGCAAAGGAGGCTCCGCCGGGCATTTTTCATCCAAACCAGTGTCTACTTGGCGGCCTCTCCCCGGCCTGTGGTTAGGGTAGCAGATACTAGGAATCGGAAAGCTGGAGCCCAGATGTCACTCGCTTAACTGATCTGAGTGCACCCCCGTACTCTTCCCTGACACTGTGTTTCTGGGAGGCCAGGGCAGAGAAAGCCAGGAAATGGGAATACCTCCTCACAGAAGTCCGCCTTCACCAGGGCGGGCCTTCCAACGCCTGTAGGTGGGGAGCACAGGCCTCCCTGGGTGGGCACAGAAGCGACCCAATTCTCCAGAGCTGTGTTGAGGAGATGACACACTGAGGAGACAATTTCAGACTCCGGGCAACCCGGAAAAAAAGGATGAGGCATTTCAAGCTTCGGGCTAAACTGTGGGAGGAGGCAAAACGCGTAGCCATGTCCTTCTGAGTTATTTTTGTTCTGTCATATCATTACAGAGGTACAGAAAAGTTACCCCCAAACACCTCTGGGACAATTGTATTATATTTCCAGTGATTTACTGTTAGTTTTGTTAGGGACGCCAAGGGCAGTGTGGGCATGGATATAAATAAATGTATGTATGGATACGAAGAGTTCTGTGTGTGTACAGACACACACTACAGATAATCCCTGTACATGTGGGACATTTTGAACTGAAATGATGGGTAAATATGTTTTTTGTTTTTTGTTTTTTTTGCTTTTTGAGCCAGGGTCTCGCGTTGTAGTTCAGGCTGGCCCTGAGCTCACTATGGTGCCCAGGCAAGCCGCTGCGAACTCAGCAATCCTCCTGTCTCTGCCTCCCGAGTGCTGGGATTACAGGCGTGAGCCACCACATCTGGCATTGTTGGGTAAATATGTTTTAAAATAATTAAACACTAAAAAGCAGCATTGCAAACCACTAATAGTTGTTCAGCTTTAAAAAGCAGACAAATATTATGCTTTGTATCTAGATGTCCCCCAGACCCTCTTTTAATCAGGGGACCCTTTGGACAGTGATGATTGCATTACAAGGGTTGACAGTTGAATTGCTCTTGAGAGGTGGGGCCTGGCTGGAAGAGGAGCTCACTGTGGGCCTGACCTGGAAGGTGCTTTCTCTTTCCTGGATCCACTAGTAACTCTTTCTCTCTCTGCTTCCTGAATGTCATACCCTGAGCAGCTACTTCTCTAGGGGTGGATGAAACATGCTTTACTCTTGTTAACAGACTTTTCTTGCTTTTATGTGTTTACAATTTTTTTTTTTTTTTGAGACAGGGTCTTGTTCTGTAGTTCAGGCTGGCCCTGAGCTCACTATGTAGCCCAGGCAAGCTTCGAACTCAGCAATCCTCCTGTCTCTGCCTCCCGAGTGCTGGGATTACAAGTGTGAGCCACCACTCTCGGTGTGTTTACAATGTTTTATGAAAAAGATAATACCATGGGAAAGATACCAACAACACTAATTTGCCAAAAATGTATTCTTTTTGTCTGAGTAATTTCAAAAGCACCTCAAAATCTTCATATCAGTCCAGAGATTTAGCTCAGTGGTTCCAGAACCTACCTACCAAGCTCAAGGTCCCTGGTTAGATCCTCAGTAACCACATAGAACAACACGGGGCCTGGTGGTGACTCATGACCACCAGCAATCAGTACCACACACCACAGTGCCAGCCATGGTGACTCACGCCTGTAATCCCAGAACCTGGGAGGCAGAGACAGGAGGATTGCTGAATTCCAGGCTTGCCTGGGCTACATAGTGAGCTCAGGCCCAGCCTGAACTATAGAATGAGACCCTGTCTCAAAAAAAATCTTCATACCTAAAATTTATGGTAAATTAATCAGATGATGCTGTGGCTAAGGTAAGGAATTAGTTTGGGAGATAAAGGAGAGGTTTGTTTTAGAACAGTCTGGGGACTGGAAGCTGGAGTCTGTAGGAGCGCTGAAACTACACTGTCCATTTCCTGGAAGCTGGCTAAACTCTTCCTCAAGGAATTCTTTGACAGAAGTAGCAAGTGACATCCCAGAACAGAGAACTGGACCATGTGAGCATTGGTTTATCCTCTGCCACTATCAGCCGGTGTGACTTTGAATATGTCTTTCGTGTAGCACAAACATTTAAGGACCAGGCTGGTGTGGGAAAAAGACATGAATACCAGTGTGCGGTCCTAATGTTGCTTAGTACCCTGGAAAGATGATGGCTCTGCCGTGTCACGTGGTCCACACAGTGAGAGTACGTGATGTGAAGGCATGATGGAGCTGTGGAGGCTCCTGTGGAACCTGTGGAGGAAGAAGAGCTTGGCAGGTGTGCAGAGGAGAGGTCGGTATCGCAGGAGGAAGGAGCTGAAAGTGCGCATGTGTAGAGACACACACAGTGCAGCTCATTGTGGCTGCAGCGTGGTCGGGGCACAGGGACTTTGCAGGGTGGCAAGGAACACTGCTAGAGAAATCAGGTCAGCTCTGGTCTGGTGAGCTAAGAGTTACTGAGCTGCAGGGGGTCAGACAGGGGTACTGTGGCAGACAAGACAGAGAAGGCCCTGTGACACTGGCAAAGGGTGGGTGAGGGGGAAGGCAAAGGAAGACAATACAAGCCATCACTGAAGTGTAGAGTGTTATACAACAAATACAGAATACAGTGCGACTGTTTTGCTCTAAGCATTTGAAAAAATGTCCTGAGGGAGGCGATGGAACAAGTCTTGCTGATGGATAAGGGAAGATAGTCCAGAGAGGGTAGGAGGGACTTCGAGGGCGAGCCTAATCCATTTGTGCTGCTGTAACAGAATCCCCAAGGCTGGCTGACTTATAAATAATGCAAATGTATTCATCACTCTTCTGGAGACTGAAAGTTCAAGATCAAACCCATAATGGGCTTGGGGAGGACTCAGGGTCTGGTGAGGAGCTGGTCTCTGCTTCAAAGATGGCACCTGGAAGGCTGCAGCCTCCTGTGCAGAAGCGTGACGGCCTTCGGCGCTCTTCTCTCTTTCACAAAGTCATCAATCCCAGCCTGGGAAATGCTGCAGCGATTGGCTCACCTCGGAAGGCCCCGCCCCTTAGCACTATCATATTGGTGATTAAATTTCAGGGAATGAATTTGGGCAGCACAGTCAGACCAGAACAATGGGGAAAATGTCTTCAGAACTCCAGGAGAATGGATTTTAATCCAAAGATCTAAACATTCCAAGTTGAGTTTTACCAGGTTGGTTGAAGGACTTGGAAGGCTAAGTGGGAAACAATCGTACAGTTCCAAACAAAGACATTGTGTGACTCTGAATTAGGAGCGGGAGGGATTTGAGAACCAGGGACCATGCAAGAGAGCTGGAGTTGCTGGGAGCTGCCACAGGCTGAGGCTGAGTTGGGAGCAAGGGGAGAAGGCGAAGGAAACAAGGACTGGGCTGTGGAGTGAGGGCCAAGCCGCCAGTTTCTCACTGTGCCAGCCATGCTTTTATATCCTGCCACCACACTGAGCTCTCAGCAGGACAAGAGGACAATCCTCACCCTGCTGCCAGCGGTCACTTTTGCCCCCGAAGCCCTGCGGGTCATCCCTAGAGCCAGCATCTGTCTCCACGCGCCCCATGGCACGGCTCCAGGGGAAGGAGAGCCCTCACACCCCTGCTGACCAGCCCTTTCAAAAGGAAAAGCCTATCCTAAAAGACGCCAGGCAATGAACAGTTCGGAGTGGAACGTGCGACCGTGCTCCTTAATTAGCCCGAGAGTGTGCTTGGGTTCTGAGTGCATGTCGGCTGCACAGCCATTTGTATCTGTTCTGCTCCATTAGGCTAATTTGTTTTTAGATATAAATTAACACTGCTGTCCCAAACCCACTGTGCTGACTTGACACAGACACACCCCATTTGTTGTTAATGAATTGGCAGGTTTGACTTATATGGAAGGTATTTCTCTGATTTAATAGTTAAGCCAAAAAGAATTATTGCCCTTAGTCTGCACCGATGATGAGCTGGTCTGATGTGAAGTGGTAGCTGAGAAAGCCGGTTGCCTGGGACACATCAGAGGTCTAACTGTTGCTCCTCCTCGGCCTTTACCATTTCATCCTTCACATTGAAGCGCTTGGCCAGTGGGAGGGACCGCAGGAGTCCTACTGGCCCCGGGCCTTACCTAGCAGTCGTCCAGAGAAGCCTGGGTCAGCCGAGCAGGCAGGGCGAGCGAATGTAGAGTATGCCTCCTCTACCGCTGCAATGGTCTCAAATAGCACAAAGTCCTCCCCACAGTGCTCTTCCACTCACTGGCCCCAGAGCCACAGCCACTACTGCATTAAGTGGCTCCGGTGACAGTGGCTCTGGGTCAGGGGTCAGCAGTGCCTGCGACATAATTTTTGGGACACAGTGCGAAATGAAAATGTGGGGCTCACTGTTCCACAGTGGGTCGCTGCAGCTAAGGAACCAATGCCATTTTGGCCACTGTCTCCAGCCTCCAACTTGACTTGTTATGTGCTTTTTGTTATTTAGAGTTCGGCCTAGTAAATCAAACTTAGGATTTTATACTATAAGCATAACTTTTGTGTTCATATTTACCTTATGCAATGCCAGTTTAAAGACGAAGAGCATTTAATTCATACATGAAATCACACAAATTATATATATTCTCTGGCTCGTGCACACATATGAATCTCATTCCTACCAGAACAATAGAGATGGCACATCATGCCCACAGTTTCTGTCTCCAGCTGCACATGAGGAAGCATGGACTGGAGGAGGATTCTGGGCTGCCCTCTCTTTTCCTTTCTATTGTGCCATCATTGCCAGGGTAGGTGGTTCCCTACTGCATGGACATAACAGGTATGAAGTGGCTATGACTGTGGTTTTTGGTTCTTCATATTTACAGAATGCTATTACCTTCTTTCTGAATTCAAAGCAATTTCTGGTTGGAAGAGAGAGTGTGACCTTTGAGACCATCAACTACTCAATTACAGACTTGACACCTTTCCTTGTCATTGTGTTGAGACTCTCTCAACATCTACAAATAGTGAGTTCACTGGGCTGGAAGTTGTAGGGATCAGCGGACGTGCATGGTGTGCATACCTCGGCTCTTGCCTCTGCTCCTCTGACCTGGAGAACTTCACCTGCAAAACACAAGTCAAAGGAAACAGAAGGCCAAAACTAGCAACAAAGGAAGCATTCTGCTGAACACCACGTGGTAACTACACAATTTACACGTTCATGAGATTAGCTTGTTCTTTGGAGTCATTTATAGGGCTTTCTCGCTCTCTCTCTCTCCTCCCTCCCTCCCTCTCTCTCTCTCTCTCTCTCTCTCTCTCTCTCTCTCTCTTTCTCTGTCTAGTTAGGAGGTTGAAGGACCTGGAAGTTAGGAGTTAGCAGGGTGAGGTTTGGGACAGCAGCATTAATTTATATCTAAAAGTGAGAGCGAGAGAGATCTGAGGTCAAGTCTAGGTCATCCTATCAAAACCTGCTCAAGTTCTCGCGAGAAGTGCATGTGCAGGTGCAGGGATTTGGGAACTGTTCTGCATATGAGATCTTTTCATCTCTCCTTTTCCAAGCAGTTTGAGCCATGCCCCATCTTCCTATCTCATTAGTATATGAGAACTTTGTCTCATTTCTGTAACCTATGTGTAAATCTAAAATGATTCCGAAGTAAATTTCTTATTGAAAGAAAAGACTTTCTTAATGCCTAACTTGCTAAAAGTGGCTAGATTAAGAGAAAGCATTTAAGTAATTAAAGTAGCATTTATTTGATTTGCCTGATAAGATTGACCTGGGTGAATTCCTGCACTCATTTCCAGAAAATTGTGATTCATTAGATCTGCAAAGGGATGCAAGATGAAAATTTTCATAAACACTTGCCAGACAGTGATCAGGGAAGTATGAGAAATATTGTAGCAGAGTACAGTGGAGTTAATATGGTTTTCAGAGCCAGATAAACCTGGACCCACATTCCAGCTCAGTTATTACCAGTTGCATTACCTTTCGGGCAGATCATTTATATTCTCCGACAATTAGAAATGAGGTGAGTACAATGCACATCTAGACGTGTGTTGTCGCTGACCCAAACATCCCTGTATTCTGATTTTCCCTTCTAACGGGAAGAGACAAGGCCGATAAGTTCTGGCCATAGTTCTTGTTACATCAAGCCCTATGCACATTTTCTATAAGATAGCGAAGACTAAAGCAGTAGAGAATACCATATCTTCAATTATCCTTTATTGACATATTTTTCTCCCTTATTCTTTTTCTGACAGTGAAAGAGAATTTAGCCTTTAACTGTGCCAAATGAGGACAGAGTCAGACTGGACACTTCCACAGGCTTCTGCTTGAAAGAAAGTCTCTAGTTGCCTGGCAGAGGTCCCATACTTGGTTGTGGCATGTGTGCAAAACCCTTCTATGTGTCCCCACTTCCAGCCAGCCACGCAGTACAGTCCCCAGAGCAGCTGCCAGGTCCCATGAAATCCCTCCTTGACAAAAGGCAGGAAGCAGTGTGGGCAGAGCATGAATACTGCCCAGCATTGTGTTTCATGAGAAGTAAAGGGACAGTAAAATCCGCCGTCTGCTTTTGTCTCTGGATGTCCTGAAACTTCCGTCTCATTGAAACGAGAAGCGTCCCTCCTAATCTTGGCAAGTCCTAAGATAGTGTGCTACAAACTGCCAGTTCTCTTGCCTCTGATGAAATAATGCATTATATTTTCTTCATCTGTGAACATCTTAGGACATTTTTTCAGGCCCCCGGGACAATAGTCATGGAAAAGGCATGGGCTGAATGCTGAGTTAGATGAGAGGTGATGAAGGACAGAGGCCTCTTGAGATGCAGTTTGAGGGGTTCACAGCAAGGACACATGCCAGAGCTAGGGAAGGTCAAGGGGAAAGGACAGAGAATCCATTAGAGAAAGGGTTAGTCCTTCTCCAGGGAATAACCTGCCCTGGAGGTTAGTCCTAACTATCCTAATTCTGCCCTCACTATCAGCTTCTCTCTCAGCATCCAGTGTCTAGGCCAGCTGCATTCAAACCACCATGGTACAGCCAGACATGGTGGCGCATGCCCAGAATCCCATCACTCTGAGTGGCTGAAGCAGGAGGATCATATGTTTGAGCCCAGCCTGGGCAATGTAACAAGAACCTGCCTCAAAACAAAAATGAAAAAAGGGCTAGAACAAAGGTCAATGCAAAGGCCTTGCATTTGATCTCAGTGCTGAAAAAAATAGATGAATGAATGAATGAATAATACAACACAATCATTCATGATCCTGCTCTCAAATACCATCCAAACCCAAGAAAATACTATTAGGTAGAAACATCTTAGGGTCTTTTTCCAGTTAAGAAAACAAAGAAACCACAAAACAAGCTTTTAAGACTAACTAAGGCAAAGATAGAGAACTTATTGGGAAAAGGTAAAGGGAATGAAAACAGCACAAATAAGGTACCGTCAGACTCCATAGGGGTTGAGAGCAGGAAGTAGACAGCCACCTGAAACCCAAGCAGAGATGTTTCTGGGGCTGCACAGTCTCGGCTTCTGGACATTGACTCACTGCACACCCTCCCTCTCACTGTCACATTCTGCACAGATGCTCCAAAGCGGTGGCTCCAAATTCCAGGCCTCTCTCCCTGCCAGGCTTGAGCACCAGCAGACAACAGGGAGATTCTTCTGCACCCACTTTGAGTTAGGAGTTGGCAAGCTCTTGGGGTCATGATCCAGCCCTCCAATCCTTCGCGGGTTTGGGGGGAGGGTAACTCTCCAAGAAAATGCCGGGTCTCCATAGTTCTCCAGCAGAACTTTACAGAAGGAAAATGCTGTTAATTCAGAAAATATTTTTAGTTCCTTTGTAATCTTCTTTCATATCCCTGCTGTCCATCCATTCTATGTTATATACTCAGATGTTGGAATCCCAACAAGAAAGAAAATACAATGAAGGTGGATACCAATGACAGGGCATTTTAACTTTAAAACGATCAGAAGATGGATGAAAGAGTCTGTAGCTAGACTACCTTCATGTTCTTTCTCCTTTTATGCACTTGGCATTCGTTTTGGAGAACAACCGTCGACAAATTCTCCCAGGTCAAAGCATGGCTCGATGGTGAGCAGAGACACTGTTGCCTGAAGAGCAGCTCACTGGTGCTCCCCGCCTGGACAGAAGGCGCGACCAGGGGAGGCTCTAAACCGACAGGGTGGAAAGGTTAGGAATGAAAAGGGATCTGATAGCAGGAAAGCTGGTTCCAATTAGCCAGACAATGCAAGCCTTGACATTCTTGATGGATGGCAATGGTTAAGTGCTAGCTGGACCTTCTGAGGTTACACCTCCCATTCAAACTCTGACTCTGGGCAGCAACCCGAAACCCAAAGCCATGGGCTCCAGGCATCTGCGAGCCTGGTGGATTAGTGCAGTGGCCTCGGGAGGCCCTTCCAGGCGGCTGCTTCCTCCCTGGTACCATTACCCAGAAGCCAGGTGTGCTCTGGGGACACAACAATACCAACTAATTAACAGAAAATGTTCTTGGCTGCATCTCAGGCACATTCTTTTATAACAAGAACAAAGGTTTAGTTGATGAACTAATTTTTGGTGGGGAGCACTGTAGCATCTATAATTTAATGAATGCTTGGGATTTTTGTTTGTTTGGTTTTCAATATCCCCATTACAATTTCAGTTCAGATAACTCCAAACCTCATGTTTCCTAATTTATTATTGCTTGCTATGGTCCTTTGGGATCCAGTAATTGAATTTTACTGGCATCATTATCATATCCACCAACAAGCTCATCTTCCTGAACTAAATCAGTCAAAGCCTGGTCGCTGGCTTACATTGCTCCACAGCAGAGATGCCCAGAGTAGAAGGCGGTCTCAGCAGAGAAACCAATGTGCCTCTTTGGTGAGTGACACTGGACATTGGACTGGGGACAATTAAGGCTGTGCCTGGTCTGGTTTGACCATGGGCAAAAAGAGTAGGCGTTCAGGGACACTTAAGGAAGAGAAAAGAAAAACATGAGATTCCAAAGGGATTGCCCCTCAAATGACCAAAGCATTATTCCATTGCTGGCAAAAATAGTTGAACTGGGATACAAAGATCTACATACTTGGTTAACAACCAAGAAATTCCATGATGAAATGCTGTAACTCCATCTAAAAAATGTATATGGGCAGGCTATATCCTCTCTTTCATACAACCAAAATATGACAATAAAAATCCTAATTTTAGATGCATGGTAGACCCATATGAACCTAGAGGTAATATAAGCCAATGTCTTCATTTTACGTAGGAGACTGAAATGAATTCATATCTCAGTGTGACTTTAAATATTGAAAGAAAAACAGCCTAGATTCCTTAGAGATTAGCATCTAAACATGGAATGGATAGGATTTGCTTCCTGTGAGTCCCAGGGAAGTCTTCAAAATGAAATTCTCAATTACTTCACCTACAAGTAGAATTATTCAAGTGCTTGAACCAAAAGTATTTTGGATTTCAGATTTCTCTTTTCATATTTTGGAATGTGTTTATATGTTCAATGAGATATCTGGGAAGGACCTGAGTCTAAAAGTCACTTATGTTTCACATATACCTTCTGCACAGAGCCTGAAGTCATCTTATAGGACATTTCTGATGTCCTGACCTCAAGCTCTATGCAAGGTCAGGTGGAGAATTTTGCACTGGAGCTGTCATGTTGGTGCTCAAAACATTTTGGATGTTAGATTTTTGCATTAGGGAGGATCAGCCTACAACAATATTACTGGCGTTCATGACAATTGAGGTAATATGAACATGTGCTTAGCAAAGCACCAGCCCCCAACATTCTATTTCAGCATTTGTTAAGGAAATGGAAAATGTATTTTGAAAACATTGTACTGGTAGGAAATGAAGTAGGTGAAAGGACAGGAGTCTTCAAGAGGCTGTTCCTTTCTGATCAATCCCCACCATGCTGGGGAACTCAGGAAAGAAGCTGGGCCCCTCGGCCTTGTAAGCCCATATTTTTGAAAGCATATGGTCAAGGGCTTTGCCTGGGAAGCTGAAATCCACATACCACAGATAGTTTGAAAAAACTGTGGAGATTGAAATTCTCTTTGACCCCTGCATCATATTTCAACTGAGATTCTGTCAGAGTGTTCCAAGAGATGACGGCTCTGACGGGCAAGGAGGGAGCTTCCGCTTCAGCTCATAGGCCTCACTTTCTCACATCCTAGTTCTTTGTCAGAAAACATCAATGGCTCCACCATACTCCTGTTGTTATGTCTCTCTCTGTTTCATTCATCGTCACAAAAATGTTTCCAAGTGAATCAACCATTCAAGGAGTGAATGCTGAAATGAGTTGAATTATGTCTGTTTGATTCATAAGTTGAAATTCTAACCCTCCGGTAACTCACTATGTGACCCGATATGGAAACAAGACTGCTGCAAATGCAATTACTTACCATGAGATCATACTAGAGAGGATGGTCCCTAGTGCAATGTGCGTGGTGACTTTATAAAAGCAGGAAATTTGGACACAGATATGCAGACAGGAAGGAAACATGGGGAAGACGAAGGTGGAGATCAGGGTGATGTGTCTACAAGCCAAGGACTTCTAAAGACTGTGAATAAACCACAGGAAACCAGGAGAGAAGGGAGGACAGTGAGAAAGACTTGCAAAGCCTCAGAATAAATGGACTCTGCCACACACTGATCTTGGACTCTCAGCCTCCAGAACTGGGAGACAGAACATTTCTGCTGTTTGGGATTCTTTGTAATGGCAGCCCCAGCCACCTCATCCAAGGGCCAACCACTTCTTCAGGAACCCGCCACTCTCAAGAGCTTCCTCTTGTGCTAGGACCGTGCCCACTGAGCACCGTGCCCGTGCTGCCTTCTGAGCCACTCTGCACCCTTCTCACTGAAGCAGCTCAGTGGTCTGTGGACCCAAGTCCCACAGTCCCTATAAAATCCAGGCCAGAAAGTAGTCAGCGCCACACAGGATAGAGTAGCAGGAGACAGCATTGTCCTTATTCAAGGTCACATCCCTAACCTCAGACTTCAGCAATCAGACAACAATCAGAGCCGGAGAGATGGTAACAAAGATTATCCATATTTTGATGCCTGCTCTGCTACCTTATAAGGAAAAACTATGCCCCTCGAAGTCTTGCAGACTAGAGTATCCATTATGAATCTGAGCCTTCAGAGGAGAGTCCATGTCATTTCTCTCTGCAGTAAAATAGAAGAAAGTTAAAATAGGAAAGACAATATATGACACCAAACATTTTCTCTGTCCCTCGGTGTCTCTGTCTTGTCTTTCTGTTTCTTTCTCAGTCTCCCTCTATACCCCCCCACCCACACACACATATCCACACATCACATAGCTATATAGACAAGCTCTTTTCTGCTAAAATGAGCCTCCTTTTCTTGCTGTGCATTCACAAGAATAGAGATATTGGTTTCTGTCCCCTGGGGTAATGATGATAAATATGCCAAGGTCAGCGGCTTCATCGGGCATTGAGACTGCTCACTCTGTCAACTGCAGATAATCACTTACCTGATGAGACTAGTTGCCTATACTTCAATTCATGCCTACAGTGTGGCTGAAATGTTTCCTTATCTCCCCAAAACACTTGCCTTTCTGGTGCAAGAAGAAATTCATAAATTAGTGACAGGACTTGAATTTTTTTGAAAGTCTCAGTCATTTTGTAGGGGAAGTAACTAAAGAATGAGAACTAGATGGAAAATAAAGTCATATATGTGTTGTTTCATTTTCTAGCAAAAATCTTCAGTAGGTCTAAAGGATCAATTAAAAATTCCTCCTACCATAACTCTCTTCCTAAGGGAACTAAGGCTTTATAAAATTTATTTTCAGTTCTATATTCATTTATTTAGAACCTATTATGTGAAAAACACCAGGATAGGTATTGAGAATATTGACATAAGTAAGACATAGCAATACCAAATTTATTTGAATCAATCTGAAGTCTACAAATAATCCTTAAAAAGAAAGAATGTGTATTGTTTTCCGAGAACGCTGTTTATTCATTAAAGATAGAAAAGGTAGAATTGTGCTATACCCTTAATCTAATGTCCATTTTCCAGCTTCTGTCACTTTCTGACCCTGACTATATGAATATATATACATGGGTGGAATTATAGGCATTAAACTGCTTTCCCCAGCACATGAATGTAAATCACTCATGTGAAATAGAGCTGGCATGTGTGTCTCAGTGGGAAAAGACTGAACTGCTGCTTTGCAACTCTGGCCAACAGTCAGGTACTGAGGAACTCTGTGCTAGCCAAGCACTGTGGACACACAGAGAGAAATTCAAGAAAGAAGTCTTGAACTCAGACCAAAGGAAAGAACTAACCTGTCATTGAGAGGTTAAATATTTAACACTGAATGTTACCCTTTAGGTATTGCATGAATTAAGAAAATAGAAACAAAACAAAAGTCGAACTAGTTCAAATTAAAGCATAATTTTTAAAAGTACTGAATTGCAGGGATGATTCTTCCTGGTGAGTTTCACAACAATCCTTGGGTGTTTTATCAGTCATCACATGTACACACAAGGTGGCAAGTGTCAGGACATCGAATGATGAGGACTCTGGAGCCTACTGCCTGGCTTTGAATCCATCTCCAGCATCTGCACAGGACTCAGGTCAGGACACATGACTGCAATATGTCTCGGTGTCACTCTGTATTGAGAAAGTAATGGTACCACCTGAGAGGGACTGAGCAAGACAGCACAGGGATAGCTCTTAAAATCATGTCTGATACAGACATGCTTGTAAAAGTCTTTTAAATTAAATAAACAAAATATCTTACACTTTAGTTGTGTGTGATTTGTCTTACAGCAGCAAAGCAGTACTTATATAACACCAAGATAAAAATTTCAAATAGAGCTTCTCCTTTCTATAAGATGTGGCTTGTTGTCAGGTAATGATACTTTTGCTGGAGACAACACTAAAATTAAAATTAAATTAAAATTGTTTTCTTTGTGACAGCAAGTTATCTTTTGTTGTCTAAAATTCCGAGATTTGGTGACAGTTTTAAATATTAGGTGGCTTTCACAATCCTTGTTGGTGAGAGACATCTGTAAATTATTCCATGTACTCCCTTCCCCAACCAATTTTGGTTTCAAATGAAAAATGTTTAAAATTCAGTGTGTGCAATAGAAATTCATTGCCATTTATGAGCTAAGACTCCTCCCTAAGCAAATGCAATTTTGGAAAGATGTCTAAATGAGCTTTCATGATAAAATATTTATTGACATTTTTGAGTTGACAACAAAATCCTCAAGCATAGGGCTTTAGAAAGTATATTATTCTTCAGTTTCCTTCCCTTAAGCTTTGTCATGTATTACCTAAATTTAATCTAATTTAAAGAACTATTGATTAGAAAAGTAATCTTACATTAATTTTATTTGGAAAGCCCCTATCATGTTTTATGTAATGGTAGGAGAAAGAATAAAGCAAAGAAGAAAATATATTCCTGCATATTAATCTGTATATACTAGTAAGACTATTAAGCAAATTTAATAATTTACTTCAAGAATATCATTTCATATGTATAAACTCTTCAAACTGAAGGTCTATAAAATCAAGAAAATGTCTTTCTGCAGGTAATAAATGCTGCTAAAAAGAAAGTCTTAAAAGGTAAAGTTATGGAACAGGAATCTGAAAGCAGCAATAGCTACTCTATTTTCATACAAGGTAGACTTCAAGACAAAACTGATCAGGAGAGGCAAAGAAAGTCACTACATATCAGTTAAGGGGCCAGTTCAATAGGAAGAAGTCACAATTATTAACATATATGCACTGTATACCCAACTTCATAAAGTAAGTACCATTGGATATAAAATATCAGATAAACATAAACTTAATTATAATAGGGAGCTGCAATAGCCCACTGTCACAAATATAGTACAAGATCCTAGAAAAAATAGAATAATCCAAACCCAAAGCTAGTATGAAGAAGAAAATTATAAAGATCAAAGCAGGGCCGGAGGGTTAGCTCAGTGGTTCTGGCGCCTGCCTCGCAAGCGCAAGGTCCTGAGGTCGATCCCCGGTAACTATATATAATGCTGGGCGTGGAGACAGGCCCGCCAACAATCAACACCTCATACCACAATGCCGGACGTGGTGGCTCACGCCTGTAATCCCAGCACTCGGGAGGCAGAGACAGGAGGACTACTGAGTTCACGGCGGCTTGCCTGGGCACCATAGTGAGCTCAGGGCCAGCCTGAACTACAAAGCGAGACCCTGTCTCAAAAAGCAAAAAAAAAAAAAAAAAAAAAAAAAAAAAAAAAAAAAAAAAAAAAAAAAAAAAAAAAAAAAAAAAAAAAAAAAAAAAAAAAAAAAAAAAAAAAAAAAAAAAAAAAAAAAAAAAAAA